>JAOXJP010115308.1:0-13998 GCA_025762735.1 Platanus orientalis
ATCTATCAGAAATGTATAACATATAAAAACTTTACAAGCAATAGAGAAGAAATAGAGAGATTACCAAAGTTTTTGTCGAAATTTGGGGTTTCGGGTTCGATCCTTTGATCAGGCTCAAATCTCTATTTTTAAACAAAATAGACTCAAATGAAGTCTTAGATTTAGTCTCTAGAAGCTAAATGAAGCAAGAAATTGCAAAAAAACAAGATTCTTGAGGTTTTTGGTGACTTGCGATATGGGGGTGTTTGTTTATGAGACGCGACACGCGATACTTCCCCGTATCGCGTGTCTTAGGCTATTTTAAGCAAAAAATGGTCATTTTGGACATGTTATCATGAGACGCATGCGCGATATGTGATATGTCTCGCGATAACCTATCCAAATCATGAGATTTCGCTGTACATGGGGGTATCGTGTCGCACACCATATCGCGTGAGATTTTGAACTATGCATAAAATAAATGTGCAACTTGAAAATAAATAACTACTAAACATAAAATAAATCTTTAAACATCAAATTAAACTCTCCCAAGTTTGAAAATTAATGTGGGCCCCTATCCGAACCATAGCAAGGGCTCGGATATTCTCTGTCTCCGTTGATAAGTCTGAAAAGTACCACCCCTAGTTTTGATGTCCTCATCAGCCGAGCTCGGCTTGGGGCTCGGCTCATTAAGAGCTTGGCATGAGCCTTGTTTTAAGCTCGGTGAACCAAGCCTGAGCTTTGATTTAAACTTATTTTCTAAGTGAGCTTGAGCAGAGTTCGTTAAGAGCTTGGTTTGGTTAATAATTTTCTAATAATATTATATATTGTGACAATATTAATGTTTCAAATAAGACAAATTAGGCTATTGGGACATTAGGATGTTAGGCTTTTTTTTTGGTGAGCCGAGCCTGAGCCTACCTTCACAAGCCCGAGCCAAGCCAGAGCTTGGCCTTCATGTGATGAGCCTGAACTGAGTTCGGCTCAGTTCAGCTCGTTGACACCCCTACTTGTCATTATTCAAAACGTTGATTGCCTTCCTAGAAGGGAAACCAAACGTAGTCCTTTTAAACCATCTTTTAGACTTTGCTCGGATACCAAGTTTGATGTAGTATATCCTAGGAATTTTTTGAATCTAATACTAACTACAAGGAATAGTTGTGGATTGAATGCTGGGGTTTTGATTTAATGAAATAAAATGAGGTTCCAGAGGAGAAGATTAAGAAATCAAGAGATCAGAATTTGTGATGGATGAAAAAGCAAAGGGAAGGTGGCCACAGGGTAGGGAAAGGAAAGGCTTTGAGATGGTTCTATGGTTGAAATAATGAAGGAAAATGGTGGTTGAGAAGGCCCTCGAAATCGGTTATGAAGAAATTAGTACAAATTCAACAAAACTAATTGTAGATGAAGGTTGAATATCAAGAATAAGAGAGAAAAAGAGGATCAAGACAAAAGAAGCACTTAACTACCCAAGAAGCATTTACCTAGATCACCTAGGATTCTATAGGGGAATCTGTCAACTAAAATTAACTTCCATTCAGTTAGTATAACAAAGGTTTTTTTTTTTCACACCACTCCATCTCCTTCATATTTATAGACAAAATCTATTACTAATCCTAACAAACCTTGAACACCAATAAATTACCTAAAGAGACTCCTAATTAAAATAGAAGTTTGAATGAGAACTAGATAACCTTTCCAATGACACTAAAATCAAGTCAAACAGATTTATTTGGACCCCTCAAACTAGTAGTGTGGAGTCACCAATGTGGCAGTGGATTTGAATGGTCTTACCAAAAAGAAAATAATAATAATAATAAAAAAAAAACGAAGGTCTGAAGAAAAGTGACAAAAATAAAACTCACTTTCTTAAAAATTAAGTAAATTTTTTTCTACTTGAAATCAAATAAAACTCCCAAACTGACTAACTACAAAAATAACCTAGATTAATCCAAAACTGTCAAAATTGAAAATTGTTAAACAAAAATATTAAACCTATAGTAATACCAAAAATCCCTCAGTAATTGAAATCTGGATACTTCTTTGCACTGCATCTGAACAAGTTTAGAGTATTAGTGGTCTCTTTTTTTTCATGGACGTCTGGCATGGTGGCTATGGCCTTGTCAAAAAAGGAAGATGGGTTAGGATATTCGGATTACCTCTGCATTTGTGGAGTTTGTCTGTTCTCAAGGCGATAAGAGGACAAATGTGGAGGGTTCTTAAAAGCAGTCACATGGGAGCACTTCCCTGTTGAATGGGTGAAGATTCTAGTGAAATTGGAGAAGGAGATCCCATCAGAAGTTTTCATTCATGATGGGATGAGAATATACAGGCTCTCTGTGTGGTCTGAAGAACTGCCCTGTTTGCTGGAGTCCGAGTTTTTGAAAACAGGGGGGCACCGGAGAGGTGTATTTTGGTGATGGAATGCGGGTGATGAGGCCAATGCAGGAGGATCCTTTGTCTGGTCAGGCTGAGAACCAGAACATTGCGGAGGGGAGCAAATTTGCCATGGCCCAAGATTTTCATGTGCTGGCGCCGATAGAGCTATCGGAGGTGAATGGGGTTGCTCTGCAGCCTATAGGAGAGGTCAAACAAGGAGACACATGGAAGCTGTTAGGGCCTCCAAGGATTGTGGGATCAGACTTGGCAGGGATGATTGTAGACTGTAGACAGTTCAGACCTATCTATGGACTGTAGAGAGGGGCAGGGATTGGTTAAGGAAAAGGAGAAGAGTGAAGGGAAGGAGCATTTCTCTGTTTGTTAATCATGAAGATGAATATTCCTACTTGGAATGTTAGGGGAATGGGGGAGAGGGACAGGAGATTATTCATGAAAGACATCTACAATAGATGGGGTGTTCATCTTTTAGTGTTGCAGGAGACAAAGTTGGCCTAATTTCGGTAGTAAGCAGCAGCTTGATTTGTGGGGTAGAAAAAATTGGGGTCATCGTCACAAGAATGCTATCAACTCGCCTGGTGGGGTTCTTGTTACTTGGAACAATGATGTGATCTAAGTCCTGGATTCCAGAGTTGATTGTTAATCTATTTCTCCAAAATGTAAGTCATCTGAAGATTCTTTTGTGTGGGTTTTTTCCTAGAATTTATGGCCCACAGGGAGTTCATTGCATTTACAAGTGCATCGCATGTGGCCTGATCCTTGGTGTGTTGGGGGAGATCTGACTGTGGTTAGATTTCCTTCTGAGAGAAAGGGTAATCATTCCCTCAATGGCCAAATGAGGCTGTTCTCAGAGTTCATTGCGAAACAGAAGCTTGTGAACCTTCTGTTGTTTGTAGCTTCGTATACTTGGTCTAGCAATCAAAGCCAGCCTGCTATGAGCACGATTGATAGGTTCTTTATTCTTAAATCTTAGTTAGCTGGGAGGACCATTTCAGCCAAGCCATTCAAGTTGCCATTTCGAATCCTGGTTCTAACCATGTGCTGATTCTGTTGAAGCATGAAGATAGAAAAGAGGTCCATCACCTTTTTGATTTAAGCTCATGTGGCTAGAAATGGCGGGGTTTAAGGAGAAGGTTGCGGCCTGGTGGCAAGCTTTAAATTTTGAAGGGGTATTAGGAGTTTCATCCTTGCCCAAAAGCTAAAACATCATAAGGAAGTCGTTAAGAAATGGAATAAAGATTAATGTGACAAGATTGAGACCATAAGGTTAGATGTCTATCAAAAATAGAAGCTATAGATATGAAGGAGCAGAGTTGGCTAAAAGTGCGGAGAGAGAAGAGTTGAGGGGTGATTATGCTAAGTAGGTCAGAATGATGGAAATCAGTTGGAGGCAAAACTTCTGGGTCTTATGGTTGAAAGAAGGTCACTGCAATTTGAAATTCTTCCATATATCTGCAAATGTGGGGGCGAAAGTTAACTCTATTAGCAAGCTGCAGATTAATGGAGAATGGGTTATGGACAAAAAACAGATTGTCTCCCACATTTTTGAGTTTTTCTTCTCTCTCTTCAATCAGCCTATAGTGAAAACTCAAAAGGCCTCATTTGGAGGGTATTGAGTTTAGCTTGATTTCTGAAGATAGAAGATCATGGCTGGAAAGGCCTTTTTTTCAGAGATTGAAGTCATGGAAGCTCTCAAATGTTTGTGCAAAGACAAGGCCCCTGGCCCAGAAGCATTCCCAATGAAGTTTTATAAAGAGTTTTGGGCGGTTATTGGTGTGGACATGATGAAAGCTAGGACGGAATTTCATCAAAATTCAGCCCTTTGTAGAAGTCTTAAAGCTTCATTTATTGCTCTCATTCCTAAAAAGAGTGGAGCTTTTGAGCTTAAAGACTTTAGGTCCATAAATCTCTTCAGCAGCTTTACAAGCTCCTTGTGAAGGTGCTTGCTAGAAGGTTTAAAGAGGTGTTGGACAATGTCATTTCGCCTACTCAAAATGCATTCATTAAAGGGAGGCAGATTCTTTATTGTTCGCTTGTAGCTAATGAGTGCATAGATGTATAGCTGAAAGAGATAAAAAGAGGAGCTTGTCTGCAAAGTGAACATGGTGATAGTGTATGATCATGTTAACTGGGGCTTCTTGGATGATGTCATGGGCTAAAGGGAGTTCGGTAGAAAATGGTGGCATTGGATAAGAGTTTGCATTTTCTGTCTCATATTCTATCCGTGTTAATGTGTGCTCGGTATATTTCTTTTCTGGGAACAGAGGTCTATGTCAAGGGGACCCTCTCTCCCTGCTGTTATTCAATTTGGTGATGGAAGTTTTGAGGCATCTTGTTGCTAAGGCTGAGAACCTTGGTCTGACTGTGGGATGTAAAGCCGGTCTGGATGTGTCTTCTATTTCGCTGGTATAGTTTGTTAACGATTCTTTTCGTTTCTTGCAAGCCAAAGCTGATCAAGTGCAGAATCTGAGATGCCTTCTATTGATGTTCGAGGTGGTTTCAGGTTTAAGGGTAAATCTCAGCAAAAGTAAGCTCATTGAAGTTCACTCCATTCTAAATCTGCAGGTGTTCATGGAGATGTTTGGTTGTCAAACTGAAGAGCTGCCGACTTCATGTTTGGGGCTGCCCTTGGGATCTAGATTCAGAGCTACAGCCACTTAGGATCCAATTTGGGTCTTCTTCCTTTATAGGTTTTGGAGATCGTGGGTGTTGTTGCCTCCTTCCATGGAGGTTTTGCTTGATGTGTGGAATCAGGAGCGGGTGGATAACCTATTGGCTAGAGGAAAGGTGCTGTGGTTCGGGGTTCTGGTGATTGTGTGCTGAGTCTGTGGAGAGAGCGTAAAGCTAATTTTGGAAAATACTGCAGCTGATCCAAGCAAATTGCCGGATATAGCCTTACCTGTTCTTTTCATGGGTGTCCAATCTGCTCCTCTTTAAAGATATAAAATATGTTGACTGGGTTTAGATTAGGATGCGCTGGTTTTCGTCTAGCTTTTGCTTTTAGGGCAGTACTTCTTGTGTTGTTTTCCCGGGGTTTTATCCCCTTCCTCATTTTCTCTTAATAAAATTTCTTCTTTATCAAGGGGGAAAAAAACTCACCAGTCTAAAATAGAATGGCTAGTTGATTCCAGGACTAGAATCCCTTGGTAGATGAAGATTGTGGTTGGTAATGAAAGGAGCGAAAGATCAGTTGTTCATCAAGTAAGGTGTTTAACTACATGATTAACCTTGCTCTGCCTGTAGTTGATTTTTATCCTGGCTAAGAGTTGTAGTTACTTTGAAGATTGCCTTCGATATAACAGTAATTATGTTCTAGGAGCCATCTTCAATCCCCAAGGAGAGGGATTGATATATATTTGAGCAGTAGATCTTTTCCAAGGGCTTCATGTACTGCCTTAGTTGCAACTGCAATTTCCACCAGGACTGCATAAGCATGTAAACTAAATGCTGTTATATCATGAGCCACGTATTGTAAGCTCATACCTAGGAGCTTTAGGACTGATGTGAAGCTTTCAAATCCTGGATTGGGGCATATTCATGGATCCTTATGATGAACTGTGGTGATGATCTCTTCTCTGGCCATTGAAGGTTTCTGTTGACGAGGATTTTTCTTTTCTTCTAAACTTGTGCTCTAGAGGAGCTTGTCTTGCATAGATGGCTGTTAGAAATTCTCTGTAATATATCTGAGCATGACCTTCAAGTCATTTAGATATCCATATTCTATGTCAAGCTTCATTTTTGTTCTTTGATCATCAAGAGGACTGATAGCATTCAGATTTAACCATGTTTGTATGTCATATCATGATACTGTAAGTTGTAACTGCCTTAATGATTAGCATTGGACATAGTACTGTCATAACTTCCCTTTTCTGGTGCGAGTTATGGTTCTTCTCACCAATTTATTGGATTTGTAGGGAACTTTGAGAGATCTCAGTAAGGGAGGAAGGCATATTTCTTTTGACCAGGAGCCAGTAAGTATTCATGGAAATAACAACATTTTCTGCTTAAAAGCAGATAATTGTCTCTTAATCTTAGTACTCAGATGCATTACAGTATGACTGATCTTTAACTTCCGATGGTTTCCCAAGCTTTATGTTCACATGGTTGGTTTAGCTGTGGGATCTTCCTTGTGGATAGGATCATTGGAAATTGTTTTATATTTTCTATAAATTTGGCAAGCCTTGGGCTGTTTTATGTATCTGAACTTCTGAATCTAGCTTCTTATTGCTCTAGCTTCATCTATCAAACTGGCCAAGCTTGTTCATTTCCAGTTTTATGTGGCTTGATGCTCATTGCCTATTTCTGAGCTTTGTAATGAGAACTGTGGTACTGAGAATCTCATTAAATCTTATGCATTAGAAGTTTCTTCATGCCCACCCCACCAACACACACCCACACCACAAAATAAAATAAAAAAAGATTCTTAAATTGAAGAAATACTTTCCTTTTGTTACTGATTTGATCTCTGTGATGTTTATGGGAGCTGCAGGAAACTCCAATTGACATTAAGCCTTTAGCATTGGAAGCCAGAAATCCCTCTGCCAACCAAGATGTGCAGGTATGATTTCTTAGGACGAGTTATGAATGCATGACCTTAACTAAGTAGATAAGTTTGGCAAGTGTTTGCATGGGTTGATTAGATTAGTGAATTGAAAATATTCTAGTGTGTTTTTATTGAGTTCTTCCACCTGTTTTTTTTTGGTGTTGGGTCTGCAGGAAACTCCTGAAGATCTTTCTAAGGCCGTAATTGCAGAGACTGAGAATCCTTCTGTTAACCCAGATGAGGTATTTATTCAAGCCTGTTGCTACCATTTCTTCAACATTAGTGGTTACTGATGCATGACTTTATTGTGTTCACATGGAAAATTATCATAGTCTATGATTTTGGACTGCTTTTTAGTGATGTTTCTACTGTGCAATGCTATTAGTGAATATTAAATTTATTTGAGAACATTACAGGTGGCACAAGTTTCCCTTGACAGTGGTATTTTAAAGTATGGAAGTAAAAATTCAAGTTTAATTCTATTTAGGTATGACTTATTGGATTCTCTCCCTTTGATTTATTGCACCAGCAGGGAAGACCAGGAGTGACAAATCCTATGCCTTTGGAGACCGGGAATGCTTCTATTAGTCAGGATGAGCAGGTGTGGTTTATCAGGAATGAAAACAAAGAACATTATTGCCTCATCTAGATGGGTTATCATTTGGCTTGAACCTTCAAGAACATCTTTTCTTTCTGTTTGCTTTCTCTAATTTTCATTACCCATTCTATTTTATTTTTATTTTTTATATATATCAATTAACCATTCTACGTTGTAATGCCTAAGCTAGAGTAATTCTTGGGTATCCTTGCCGTACGGAGCTTGTCTTGTTGCAAGTTAGTTTATTCATATAGCCAGTTTCCAAATTAGAGCTTCTTATTTAATAGAATCTTTGTAGCAATTACCAGAACTCTATTAAATAGGAACTGCAAAATAGAAAAAAAGGTCATTTAGTTACATATAGCTTGTCTGTTACCCATTTCCTTGCTTAAGTATTTGGCAAGCTCATTTTCTCTATATGATGACAGAACCCCTTATTGTGGACAACAACATTCCTTTCCCTTAGCTCAAGAGATGGCATTATGATGAGTCTCTCTCAACTGTAAATGTGCCACTAGAAAGGGACTTCTATATATTAAACCCTTGCAATAAAGTTCTAGACTCCCAATAGTTCAGATATGGATATGGAAACAGACACTAGCACAGAACGATATAATTTTTAATTCACGGAAATCCAGGGGACATATGGAAATGAGTGCCCCTTCCTATATATTGATACCATGCTTTTACTTTTATTTTCTTTAAGCTATCTTTATTGTAATTACATTTTACCCTATATTAAGTATTAATGGAAATACTAATCATTTCAAAGTTTCTTGCTATAAGATTTGCTGGAAGAAGCCATTATGGTAGTTTTGTTTGACAAATCTAATAAAGGCATCATAGGAAGTTTTGGTTTTTGAAAGTAGCTGACAGTATGTCTGTATCAGTTGTGTATTGTGTTGATATGGGAATGCTAAGCTTGTTGAAGTATTCTGGCATCATAGCTAAAATATCTGCCATGGAAATACTAATTTGTAGCTTGTCAGTGCCTGTGAATTATCTTTTGATGGTCACATGAGTTAACAAGTATGTTAAGACTGACTCTTGAGTATGATTTGCAGAAGTAAAGAATCCTTTGAAAACAGATTATATTTAAAACCCTGTAATTAAAAGAAAGAATATATTGAATCTTCGTGTGACTTGTTTTCTTATTGATTTTCTGGGGTTGAAAAAACTGCCATATATCTTATTGAGCCTTTGCCCATGGGAATTTGAAAATTCTTCTGCCATCCCTTCCCTGGTTAGTGGGTATGGTTTTTCTTGAACAAGAATGGTAGAAACATGGCTTACGATTTTATTTTATTTTTTGGAGTGTAAGCTTAATGAGTCCTACCTCTTCAACACAAGTATTCTATTGTTTTCCATGTTTCAGCTGTCATTGTATTATTTTTCATATAATGATGGGTCAGTTGTCTATTTGTGGTTGGTCTGCTTCCTAGAACTGGAGAGTCGTTCTTTTATCATTTGAGTTCACTGAGGGCTCTGAGTGCACCTTGGTAAACAGGACTTACTTATTTGTGAATTACAAGTTATCAAGTTTTTGGAATTTGCAGGAAAATCTGGATGAACTTGCTAGTGCTTCGGAAATTGAGATTCCTCCCAACTTGGATGAGCAGGTAACACTTTTGTTGGAAGTACGTTTAATTACTGAACAGATAACCGAATTTTTTTTGGGGTTGTGGGGAGATGGATTTCAGTTGGGCTTTGATTCCTTGTTTGAGTTTCTCTTGTTTCATTGAATACTATCTTCTGTACTGTTTGCTCTCTTACAGATCGAAGCTGATAATTGCCACATGGTGAGCGACGGTCAGGTACCTAATGTCACTGCAAATGGCCATGACACCAAACCTTGAAGTGTGGATGCTTGGTGATGGGTAGAAGGCACTCCACAGGTTGCGGCTGACGTTAGATTTCTGGAGATGATTTGTCTATAAATGCTAATATCTTATTTGTGTATGGAAGTATGAAACCATCAGTGTCTCGTTCAATCTCTATAATATGTGATCAATTTGCTAGTGTTTGTCTTTGCCTCACTTGGAATTTATTGGTGTTATGCCTTCTGTTTTTACCTCTTGGTTGGAATGTGTGGGTCGTTTGTGTGGCTATTTGGGTTATATATTATTTTATTATTATTATTATTATTTTTTGAGAGATAGAGGTAAAACTTTACTCCAAACAAGAGGAGCAAGAAGGCACACAAAAGGACCCTTACCAAGAAGGTGAAGAACCAAGAAAATAGCAAAAAGAAAGGAAATAACATCTAACAAACTCCTACAAACAAACTCCTACATTACAACTCTTCATGCCAAATGGAACCCCACTCCCGCTCTTCAAAATCACTCTTAATAGAAATCCAGTCAAATAAGGTGTTATGAATGAAAGAAAGAATCTCGCTCCTCAACTATATTATTTTGCTTTGTTGGAGGGTCTGTAACTGACCTTTCCTGGCCTTGGGTTATTGGTGGGCCACATTTAAAAGGCGGATTGGTCTAATGACAAAAAAAAAAAAGTTACGACGAATGAAGTTCAAACAAATAGGTGCGAGCGCTCAAATAGGTGTGAGCGCTCCAAAGTGACTGTCTGATGAAAAAACCTCTATTGTCGTGTCACCTATTTGACACATGATATCTTTTTGAATTTAGTACCTCTTTTTGGGTGAATGGATAAAAAATGCTCACCTTAACTAATGCTAATCACTGCTCCTTGTCAGCGCCAAAAAGTGAATATGTGCCCCCCAAAAAAGTGAAAATCACTTTTCAATGCTGATGTGTTCACCCCTGACAAGGAACAGTGATGAGCGTTTGTTTAGGGAAGCGATCCCTCTTTTTGGACACTTATTTTTTCAATTGAGCAAAAATTCTTTTAGGCGTTTTCAAACCAATACATCACAAGTCAGTTAATAATTGCTCACAAAGGCTCAACACTTTTTCATTACAGAACAGTTGTTTCGTTAAAAAAATTCCAAGAACAGAAATTGTTTCCTAAAAAAGACCATGCCTTCTGTTCATGCTTTCAAAAAGGCACAGCAAAAACTTGTCACAGCATATCTTTGAAGTACAAAGGAATTTTTATTTTTGATTCCAGGGGAAAGTAGTGGAGCCGGTATAAGGTTTTCACATTTTCACATGAATAACTTCAACTTTTTAAATAATTAAAGGTCATATATATATAAACAGTAGTTTTATGCCCCCTTTTCTCTCTCATCCACGTGGACACTCTTATCAATTTTTTGGAGCTTAAATTTTTCCAAAATATCCTTTGTATATCATACACTTTAAGAAAATTTTTTAATCCTATATGTGGACCTCTCTTTCTCTCTCCTAGATTTTCTCAATCTATTCTCTCTCTATTCTCTCTTCATCTAATAGAGATAATAACAATGTTCAAATTTTTAGGAAATTTATTTAAATCTATACGTGTACCACTCTATCTCTCTCTTAGGTCTTCTCAATTTCTTCTCTCTTCACTTAAATAATAGGAGTCGTATCATCTTCTCCCAATTTATCTCCTACTAAATCTAATTGATTTTTCCAAACATTTAATTATATTAAAATCTATACGTGGACCACTCTACACTCTCCTAGATCTTTTCAATTTCTTCTCTCTTCACTTAAATAATATCCTTTTCTTCTAATTAATCTCCTACTAAATTTGATTTTTTTCCCAAATAATTAATTATATTGAAATCTCTTCCGAAGAGTTAAAAAAAAAAAAATAGTTCAAATTTATCTTTATAATATACTTGGACCTCTCTTCCTCTTTCCTAAATCCTCTCAAACTCTTTTCTGTCTTAACTTAGATAACCTCCTTTTTCTCCTAATTTTTCTCCTATTATGTTTTTTCTCCAAATCTTTAATTGCATTCAAATATTTTTTTATACGTTTTAACTAAAATAAACTTAAGTATAATTCGTAATATATATATATATATATATATATATATATATATATCTGGCTCAATCAACCCTTGGTTAAGGTAAGGCATTTGCGAGTCATGAGTCTAACATTGGTTAACCTAAAAATTGGTCCATAAGGCCTACCCTAAGACTATGCTTGACAGAGCCTTGGTTCAATTAGACCTCGGCTAGGGTAAGCTGGTTTTGTTGACCTAACACTATGCATAGTCGTTAGGGTTTTGCACAAGATAGGACAAACCGAAGCCTGCCATTAGTCAGCACAAAATTGGTCTGAAAGACCTGATCCAAGACTCACCTTAGGCCTAAAATTGAAATTCGATCTTATGTTTAGGCCATACTTGATCCTACCTTGGGTTGGGCCAAGGCCTAAGGGCCCGATGCTAAGGTCCCAAAGCCTAAATCCCATTATATAGTTATATAGAATTTTTATAGAAATATGTATGCTTTAAATTTTTATATATATAGAGTTTTTTTATTTTATATATGATTTCCTAAATTCTTTATTTAATTTTTTTAATAAAAGAGGAAAATAAATGCATCAACTCCTTATATGTTAATCTCTCCTCTTTCAAGTTTTTTTTTTAGTCTTATCTCTAACATCTCTTATATTAAATTAATTTTTAAATAAAATTTCTTTACATGGTTTCTTAAATATGTAATTAAAACCATCTCTACTCCAAAATGTCTTTTCCATAAATGTTTTATCATTCTTATATATATATATATATATATTTTGGTAAATTTTTTTATATTTTCTTTATTTACCTCCAAATCTCTCTTTACTCCAAAGTGTCTCTAATCTCTTCTCTCTCATAATTTATCCCTCTTAAATTCTTATTACTTAAAAACGTCTTTCTCAATAATATTTTCTTATTTATAAATTATTTCTTGACTACAAAATGCCTCTTTAATTTCTTAATTTGGGTGTACATGGGCTTGGGTTAGCTTGAACCCAATCTGGCCCAACCCAAAATTTAACTAAAAAAAAAACATTGTTCAACAAGAGCCCATGCCAAGATAAAGGTCATACCTTTGCTAGGGCTAGACTCGGGCTTACTTCTAAAAAGCATTGCCCGAGTTATGCTCGACAAGAGCCCAAACCCAAGATAAAAGTTATACCTTTGTTTGGGTCAGACTTAAGCTTATCTCAACTAGCCCAAACTTGATAAAATAATTAGGATCGGGCTTAAGCCTAAAGTTTTCAAAAACTTTTAAGCTCTAGCCTTAAATTACTATAGCGGGCTACCATGGCTCAACCTAAGCTTTTCTCATGCACATCTCTAATTTTGATTATTATTTAAATTTTTTTTTTCAGAAAGATTAGTTTATTTATATATATATTTCAAATAAAACCTTTTTTAAATTAGTAACTTTATACTTCTTTCTCAATAACTTAAATATCTTTCCTTACTAACTAAAAGTTATATTTCCTATCATTTTCTCCTCTTAAAATAATTCCAATTTTTCAACTTAATAAAAACTTCATTCACATATTTAAAAATAAATCCTAAACTATATTACCCGTGCAAATTCACACATGTTCACAGCTAGTTTTCTATTAAAAGGAGATCCAACGTAAACTTTTCTTCAACTTTTCATTTGAGGGAAGGTTGTTCTGTCCAGGACACCATAAGGCTTCAAATGAAATAAAATGGGCAGGACTTTGTTAATGTTTCGAAGTCCCGCCCATTTTATTCTATGTGGACTTGGGATTAGGTGCAAATGAATTTTGTGCAAACAGGTGCAAACGGCACCAGGGGGCTGACGCATCAGCACCAAAAAGTGATTGACACTTTTTGGGGGCATGCTTCTCACTTTCCGGTGCTGATGTCTCCCTGGCACCCTTTGCATGAAATTCCTTTGCACCTAATTTTTTCCAGGGGCTAGAGGACACATGGATGGCTTAAAGTCACTTAACTTTCCTTGTGTTATGTTTAGAGTAGTGGGATCCATAAAGTTTTCATAACTGAACATAAATATTCTGATTGAAAAGTGTCTGTGACCACACTACAGGCTGATGTGTGGTATGAGGTTAAAAGCGTAAAAAATTGTTAGGTGTCTAAAAAGAGGCACCAAATTCAAAAACACACTGTCAGTCTAGCGTGGTCACAGAGGGTCAAAGACACTTTTTGGTCACTGAACATTTGTTTTGCTCCTAATAAGATGGCTTATAAAAAAAATCAGCATTGTCATGTGCTATCTGATTGTACATGTTTATTGTAGCCTTTTGGAGCCTAAATGGAATTTCTTCTTCTTATTATTTTTTAAATTCTCAATCTAGCTTAACGTCTTTATCCATTACTTAGTTGGCATCATGGATTTTATTTGACTATTACACTTTGTCTTGATCTTTTGATAAATAAGTCTTTTTAGACTACTCAAATTGATTTTGACATTTCCATAGTATGCAAATGGTGATGGGTTTGCCAGACAAGTCTTGTTGCAAATGGTGATGGCTTTGCCAGACAAGTCACTTGCCTTCATTCTGAATGACAGAAAACAAGTAAAGCATCAAAATCTCAGTTTTGATTTTGATGAAAAAGCTATTATGGGTGATATACT
>JAOXJP010115319.1:0-13998 GCA_025762735.1 Platanus orientalis
GATTGACACATGATGTGTTTTTAAATTTGATGTCTTTTATTGACCACCTACTTTTTCAACTGAACACTTTTTTGGACTCTTTTACCCCCCTCCGAAAACAACACATGTCTGTTTATAATTCACCATATACACTAAAGAAGTATTTTCATCACAGAACATTTGCTTCGGTCTCATAAATGTTTCAAGACGTCTCTACCCGAAACTCGTCCGAAACGCTCCGATCTTCCTGTAAGTGTTAGAGAAGCCAGTGAAGCTGAAAAGACACTTCAAAATCTGATTCTCGTAAATTTTTCGAATTCCGACGACAATCTTCGAAACTCGAAAGTGCTTTATATATAATTAACTTCATCTTTTATTAGTTAGTTATTGGGCATTAAAAATCGAAACTTGAAAACGTAAACATTTGTCACAGAGAAGCACCTCAATTTCTGTTTCGCTTTATGGAGCTTGTTACCTACTTCTTCCTCCTCGGTTTGAAAAAAAAAACACATTTGTTGTTCTCGCGTGTTTAAGTAGGGTTTCCATTTATACGAAACAGTCTTCTTCTTTTCTGTCGGTGCGTTATTTTTTATTTGGTTTTCTATAATTCAGTTTGACGGTTGTGGAATCATAACGAGAGTAATTACTTACTGTAAACGAGGACGGGTCGTGACTAGAGAGAGAGAGTCCGACATGTGAGCTTTTGAGCTACCACCATAAATGGTGTCACGGGTTCGAACCTCGTGGAGCCTGGCTGCATACAAGGTCGCACCCCTTGGAATTTGGCTTGACCCAAGAGCTCACTCGCATCACCAAAGCTCAAGGAGGTGCACCTGCAGAGCCCTTTAAGTCTTCGAATCACTGTGGACGTGGTAGCAGTGGGATACAGTGCATTCGTTACTATCGAAGAGGGTGATTTGGTATTTTTATTAGGTCAACAACCGAGTTATATACAAGAAAGTAAACAAGGTAATTGATATCCATTTTTAGATGACATGAAGCTGGCATAGCTTTAGTGTTTTACCCACACAAAAAAAAAGGCTGGCATGGATAGTCATTTTACACATAACAAATTTCTATACTATTTTGTCTTTTTTTGTAATTAAAAGAAATTTTCCAATCAATTATAATGTTTCTGTTTTTTGGTAAATTTTATTTAATAACATTATTATTATTTTAATTATATAATCATATTTTATTTCTAGCTATGTAGTTAATAGCCCACGGATTTCGTGTGCAAGTTGTGCGCATGGATCAGGAGATGGACACATCAGTGTCGAAAAGTGATAAGCACCCCCTCCCACACACACAAAAAGGTGTAAATCACTTTTTGGTGCTGATGCGTCAGCCCCTGATCTATGTGCACAACTTGCGCACGTCTTTTGTACACACAAAATCCAAGCTCAACTAATAAGAACGATTTTTATATAGCCTAATGAATTTTTAACAAGTTTTCAACCAAAACAAAACTTTACATGTGAATAGTTTCCTTTTTCAATTTATCTCTCTATAGTCGAGCCAAGAGCACAGGAATATGTATTTCCTTCTCATTAGTTTTCTTAGGGTTCCTCTCTAGATTGTAGGAGAATGTGAGAAAAATGTTTTTTCACATGGTTGAAAGAAGTGAGGGAAAATGGTGTAATAAAGTTAAAGATTTGAGTTCTAAGGTAAGAATTTGAACAAAGGATTTTTATACATATTTTATTTTTCTCATATAGTGAAAAATGGATATTCCTATAGATATAAACATTATGACCGAACCATGCAAAATCATTGTCTTGTGTGTGATTGTTGATTTATTTTTCTGCTATATATTATTTATTACATAAATCGTAATTAGTTTTAGGCCTATATCCTATCACTTGGAATATAATGATTGTTTTTGTTGAATCATCATGACCAATATGTAACCAAACCACAAGTTGATACATGGTATTTATAGGGTTAAAAGCATACAAAAAGAGCTATAGCTTAGTGTTTAAAAACTTGTTGGTTACCAACAAAACCTAGCTGAGTTATTCGACTCGGCTGAGTTTCTGGTTCTTCGTTGCAAAAGCTTGAATGATATCAACATCCTAATCATCCCAAATTATGGTCGAGTTTTTTGGGAATTTGCCCGAGTAACTTAATCTTAAGATAACAAACTCTGCTGAACCATGTCAATCCTATATGAAAGTGTTCTCTTTAATGGGTGCACTAAAACCCTAGCCATTAATTCCATTTTTTACACTACCTAGATTTGATCTTCCATCGTCATTATAATGTCTAGTCTGTAAACAGTTTAATTGAACCCCATTTCCATGCTCTTAGTATATTATAAGCAAAGCATTGGATGGGATGAATCCAAATTTGAAGAAATCGTTGAGATAGAAAAGTGAAGCATTGCAGGTGTTAGATGATTAATCTGTTAACATCTTCAAATCATGAGATGTTCCTTCAAACCAAAAGACATTCGTTTCTTTTTAATGTGAATGGACAGGGATTTTATCCCAAAAAAAAAAAAAAATGAAATGGAGAAAACAGAAAGAAAGAGAAAAATGGATGAAGAGACCATATCTAATTCTTCATCGAGATTTAGGTTGAAGAGAATGGAAGATAGAAGGGGCTTCCCACTATTGTTAGCAATAAAATATAAAAATGTTGTGTTTTTATCTATTATGGTTTTCATTTATTTTAATTCATTTTAAAATATATTTTATATTTTTGTATTGACTAGCTAGTAACCAAGGTGAGCTATCCAATTACTTGGATCGGTAGACTTGAGTCACCTGACCTATCCAAGTTTTTAAACACTGCTATAATATCAAATTCGAAAACACTTCATGTGTCAATCTATATTACACGTCACACACACTTGATCACACAAGATTATTTCGCGTGAGGCTGTACCAATCTGATTAGCACCTAATCATCACCTATTCCTATTTATGGACTTCAGCCTCCAAGATTTTCAAGAGAGGGGTGGGAATGTTAATTTCCAGGACCCACATTTTGTGCATGTGCACCACGTGTGACAATAAAATATAGTTTATTATTCATCAAGGTTAATCTAGTTATTCCTCTCCTGTTAATGGGGAATCAATTCACTTTTTGGAGATTTTTGATTCCCCCCCTGAGTGTCCCATCAGGGGGAGTGTCGCAGATGATTTCACGCCTCCTGCTAATGCAGACAAAACCACTTAACGTATGTGATGTCCTCACACAAGCTTTGCTGCATTTGAGGAATTTGTTGACCAATATTCAGCATCTAATTGGACCACAATTATGATTTGAAATAATAAAATCAAACATGTGTGACATGTTGTTACACGTCCAAACTGGGGGATCGGTTTATGAACGCTTCCCTTAACAAACGCTCATCACTGCTTATTTTGTCACGACGACAACATATTAGGGTCTGAGGCTCTAAGGGCCTTAAAATGGTCTGTGCCTCCATAATCATCATTAACCAGAGGATAATGGATCCCAACTAAGACATTAGTTATGCCTAAACGTCAGATTAAGCAGAATTGCTAGCCTTAGAATTTTAAAAAAGAAATGCGACAATAAAGTCAAAAAAAATTTCTCTTTAGTGGTGAATAAGAGCACATTATGAGTTATGGAAGTTCCGAATTATGTGAGAACTGTGTACATGAAAATCGTGTGAGAACCAGATGAGAGGTCAACATGTAGGTGTTTTTGGAATCCCATGCAAGGCCCTTAACGGTCGATTTATAATGAGTTTCATGGCTCTTCTCCCTAAAGAAAAAAAGAAAAAAAGCCCATCTCTCACATCGATTCCAGCTTCGGCTCCTTCGCTAACATCAACACCACCAGCGTCGTCTCCATCTCCAAGCTCCACTATCTCACCTCCAGCACCACCTCCATCGGCTTTATCTCCCGATACCAACCTGCTAGCAGAGACCCTGTCTCCAACGACTCTCATAGACAACACTCTAGGTTCATCGAATAGAGTTACAGTGGTCGGGTCTACAATCGTCAGCATATTTGCCTTTGTTTTACTGATCTAAATTGTTTCTTTTTGGATTGAAAGTCCTTCAATATTTTTATATTATTCTATTTTACTTAATTTTATTATACTAGTGATTCATTTTTTTTCATCTGAATGAGAGATAAATGATTTTAGATGAATATGTTGTATACAAAATTGTATGAATATCAATAAAGATTCTTAATTTTTTATGGGTTCGTGTTTTGACATTTTGAGAATTCCTAATGTTTTTCTACTTGAATCCATCAAATTTTTTGATATGGATTTACACTGAAATTTGACAAGAACCCAACTAAGACTAAATTTAAAGTTGAATCATCAATAAACCTCGATCTCATTTGTGTATTTCCTAGAAGGTGAAAAGCAATCTTGAGACCCACTATTAGTAGCCGAAGGGCGGGCTACTCTGATCAGAAAGACATGGGAGGAATCAAGAGAATATATGGCAGATTCCGGGTTCCCCTATGTTCAACTGGGTAACCATGTTTTTCAGTGACGATCATAACAAAGCCATTTGCTGGTGAAGAAGGAGAGGTTGGATATTCAGAGAGAGTAGGGTCGTTGTTGTCAGTTGCCTATCGCCGGTCGTACGTTGCCTGCCGCCTGTCATTGGTGAAGAAGGAGAAGAGCCATGGGGTAGATTTAAAAGGGGGTAAATGGGGTTAGAAATAGGGTTTGAGCGTTGAGTTTTTTTTTTTTTGTCAAGGGTGAAGAGCCGTGGGACCCATAGTTAAGGGTTTGCACAGGATTCCAAAACCACCACGTGTCGACCTCTCACCTGGTTCTCACACAGTTTTCACATACATTGTTCTCACATAATTCGGGGCTGTTATGGTAGGATTGCGACTTGGGTTGGGCTAGCCTAAAGACAAAGCTAGGCTTATTTCACTCTAAACTTTGGGTGGGCTAGGGTAGTGTAATTTTGATGCGTGCTGAATTTTGGTCCAAGTTTCAACTTTAATATAAGATTTGGACAGAGTTTAGTCAAGCCTTAACTCAGCCCAAAAGGTCCGGTCCCATCCAAAATTACATTACATAATTTTAAGATATATTATATTTTATAATATAATGTATTATAAACTAGGCTTTTACACTCTAGGTTTATGTTGGGCTTACCTCAACCCTTGACCAACTTGCAATCACTAGTTCATAAGGGTGAAAGTGTTCTATTGATTATTTGGTCTATTTGGCCCGAGGCAATTGAGATGCCTACTCGGTCACCCATTTACTGACTTGCAGTAGCGGTTGTTAGAACTGATAAATTGGTTGTTGGGATTTGACTAGATAATGAAGTAACAATGCCTAAGTCATGGATCACGTTTTTCTTAAGATAATATTCACCATTTACTTTGTTCTTAATAAAAACAAAGATTGTAACAAGTCAGCAAACTTGTTTATAGGATAAAATAGGGTCAACCGAAGTTGTATTGTTGATTGGCGGTTTACAGCACCATAGGATTAACCATTGAATACCAATGGATAATCTTACAGAACTGAATACAGGGAGAACTCAATGGTTTTCACAAAGGCACTGAGGTATGAAAATGAAATGAGAGAGATCGAGAAGTTTGAAGTGAAGTTTACATTAGAGATTGCATTTATTTTATAGAAATTGTAGGGATATCTTTAGACTTGTCTATAGACGTTCTATGCACCCTTTCATGTTGAACAGTTATACATGAATGTGTAGACGTTCTAGACATCCTTTCATATTGAATAGTCATGTATGAATATTTGTAGATGTTTTGGACACATTTTCACATTTTTTTATGAACAAAATCACCCAAAAAATGCAATGTTACATAATTGTTTTTCTCTCGAAGAAAGCGTCCCGATTGATTGAGCATATGCCTAATCGATTGGACCTAGGCCTTCCGATCGATCGGCATATGCCCGATTGATCGGAGTGGCTAGATCGATCGGGCTTTACCCTCTCGATAGTTGAACATGTGCCTGATTGATCCCTCTAAACTTAAAAATGTCCAATAACGGTGTCAGCAAGCTGAGCTGAGCCAAGCTTTCACATGAAGACAAAAGCAACAAAAACGAAAGTCCAGGCTCGACTCAGCTTGCCAAAATGAAAAAAAATAAAAGAAAAGGTCCAACAAGCTAATGGCCTATTATTCCAATGTGTACTGTTTGAACATTACTATTGTCACAATATGTAAAATCATCATAAACCGAGCTTTTAATGAACTACGCTTAGTGAAATTTGATTCAAGCTCACTTAGGAAATAAGCTTAAATCAAGGCTTAGGCTCGGGCGCGGTTATGTGAGCTAAAAACAAGGTTCAAGCTCTGCTCATTGACGACCCTAAGACGCGTCGTCACGCAGGAAGCAAAGAGAAGTTTCTCAAAAACTAAGGCCTTTTTAGGCATTTAGAAAGAACAATTATCCCACCAGTTTTAACCTCAGGTTGTTCTAGTAATTTGAGTGAAAACCAATAGCTAAACCATAAACGGAAATTAAACTTTACAGACAAGCTCTTCGGAAAACCTGGGATCCAAGAGATTCTTCTTCGCTCCAAATATTTAGCTTCCAAGTCATGATTTTTCTTATTTCCTTATTGGATTTTCTTGTTCTTTCAGTGTTCTTTTGATGTTTCCAGATCACAAATAACCCGTTTTTTTTCTCTTCCAAATCTTTCTAGTTATCGAACCTGTAATGCTAAATCCCAACAGTAAAACCCATCTCTGACGATTGACCGACGACGACGAGGCCACGTCAACAGGGTTCGATATGGAACTTGACCTTTACCTCCTCTCCACTCTTCAATATCTTTATTCAACTCACAGCCCATCTCGCATTCTTTAATGGCTTCCGTCAGAATTTTCACCTCCATCTGTGAAGAACCCAGAACTTAGTTTCAGTGAAAACAGAGTCAAATACGGGAAGAAAGAGAAGTGTAGCCGTTTGGTTGTTCTTGTTGTTGCTTCTGGTTGAACTTGATCTGCTTTTGAATTTTTTTTTTTTTGGGTAAGTTGTTTATGGATTTGTAGATGGGTTCTTTGGAATCTGGGGTTCCAGTAAAGAGAGCCCCTTTGCTTCGTTCTGCAAGCAAAGGCGATCGACACCCTTTTCTTCAGAGACACAGATCAAGATTTGCTTGGTTTCTGCTATTCGAGAAGTTCAGTTTTCTTCAATGGAGTTGCATTATTGCTCTGTTTTTTTTCTTCTTTGTTGTTCTATTCCATGCGTTCTTGCCGGGTTCTGCAATGGACAAGTCTGGGATTTCTGATGAAGAAACGGGAACGGTTTTTGGGGATTGGATGGTTTTGAAGGACACGGGTGGGTTGGATTTTGGGGAAAGTATCCGATTTGAGCCGTCAAAGCTATTGGAGAAGTTCAGAAGAGAGGCTGGAGAGATGAATTTGTCTTTAGCTTCAAGCAGGCCGGGGATTCGGTTGGGGTTTAGAAAACCACAGCTTGCTTTGGTTAGTAGTCCCTTCCTATTGAGTTTTTATTCTTTTCTTTCTCACATTTGCTTGAATTTTCGGTTGATTTTTATTATTATTATTATTATTATTATTATTATTATTATTATTTTGGGGGGGGGGGGGTCTGTGGTTCCTCTTGCGTAATTTATGTTATTGGATCTTTGGTTTCTTTTTTAATTTTTTTTGTTTGCTTCAATTCTGTTTGATTTAGATGTTTCCATGCAGGTTTTTGCAGATCTATCGATGGAGCCTGGGCAGTTGCTGATGGTCAGTGTTGCTGTTTCTTTGCGGGAAATTGGGTATGCAATTCAGGTACGAAGAGCAGGGATTCTGTTGATTTATAATTTACAACTTTTATCCTGAATTTGGAGTTGTGTAAAGTACCTTGGTGTGTTTGTTTAGAATTTTTGGGTTGAAACTTGTGGTCTTTCTAGTTTAGAGATCCAATGAACAACTTGAAGAAGCCTTGGGTAATTCTTGCTGGAGTTTCTTCTTCTACTTCACTGAGCTTGTTCATGTCTAAGGTTTCTGAATAATTGCAAGTCTTATTCTTTGCTCGGGAAAATTAATTCTTCTTGTTGAATGATTATAAAGTTTACCCATTATCAGAAAGATATGAATGATGTGATTTTAGTTCTCCCTTTTTCTTGCTAAGACTTACCCGTTAGTTCTCCTTAAGGTCACATAAACACAAGAGCCTTCTGTAGAAAACAACTTCTTCAATGTAATTGAAAACAGCTTGAGGGGAGCTGTTATTCAATGGAAACACAGATAAGTTTTCCATGGGAACTTTCCTGTAAATATGTTTAGAGTCCATCTTAAATGTGCTCTTTGAACTCCTTTATCTTGTTCGGAATGAATATGTTCACATGTAACAACTAATCACTGACCTACTTGACTATTGGAAAAAAAAATGTTTTTCCAAATATCATCAAGTTTTTCAATTTATAATGAAACCTGAATTAGAAGTTGGTAGCTGCATTGAATTTTGTATCTTATGAGTTATGATAGCAATAGATCTTCACAACATTTCTTTTCCAGTAACAATGAAAATTCAGATCTGGCGTTCTAGCCATGTGAGGTAATTCGTGTTTTTGGAATTTTTTATGGCTTGAATTTTTAACTTGAATAAACTTCAAATTGCGACTCCCCACGGTAGTCAACCCTTAATTTCTTTTACTTTTTTTTTTTTTTTATGAATGATGCCCCTAACCATACCAACGGTACCCCTCATCATTCATCAAATATTTTATCTTCATTAGCTGAAATGCATACGATATGATTCTTATGGTGCTTATGGAAATTTGACTACTCGGACCATTAACTTTTCATGGGGATGAGCACATTGGTGGCATGTAAACATGTAACCAACTCAACATATATCAAACCGTACTATTTTGTATTATATGTCCTCATCAGCTAGCCAAGGGCCAGTACTTAGCGATCATTAACCTTCCCCAAGAATCAAACTTCCCTTGGAATTATAACATTGACTAATTCTCTCAGATATGATGTGCTAGGAATTTCCTTCCCCTTAAGTTGGAAAATAAAATCTTCCTGCATCCAAGAGAGTTCCTCCCTTAGTTGCTTTCGGATCTTTAAGGCCTATGAGAAAGTGTTCTGACTTGTGCATTGTCTCTAAAATGGCCTACAATTGGACAGACCTTCATGAAGGTGACAGGAAGGTGATCAGTATTTATGACTATAAACGGCACCATATTTCTCTGCATGACATTTGCATTTGATTCAGATCAATCTTTTGTTGTGTAAATATTGGTTGAATATATATCGTAGTAGCTATCTACATTTCTTTTCAAAGTCATGTGGTTTTTGGTTTCGTTACTCACAGGTTTACTCACTTGAAGATGGCCCTGTTCATATTGTCTGGAGAAATATAGAAGTGCCTGTCACGATTCTTCATACATTTAACAAGCCAGAGATCACTGTAGACTGGTTAAAGTACGCAAGCCATGTTTCTATTTTTAGATAATCGTTAACTGCTAGCTATCAATCCATGAAGACTTTCTTTGGAAGAGTAACTGAGCTTCTATGCTTTCTTTGTGCTGTAGTCTTTAAAAAGATAGTTGTGATAGCACTGGGTTCACTATACTATAGTGACCCTGGGTTTCCTTACCTTACATGTGATACACAGAAATTGATCCAAACTGTAAAATCAATGGGTTGCTTCTTGTATTCTGATGGTGGTTTGTTCATTAGATAATATAAAACACATATTTTACAGAGACCAAGTTCATTATAGCATATTGACCCAGATGCTATCACTTAATTTCTCTTTTGAATAATGCAAGGAAAGTCTGTCTCACTGATTGCAATCCTTTTCTGATCTGTATCTAATCAGCAAGATATTTCTGCAGCTATGATGGTATTCTTGTGAATTCTCTTGAAGCCAGGGGCATCTTCTCATGGTGAATATACTTTTTTCCTCCTAGTAGTTCAGTTTTACCTTGCTAATCTTTAATCACATTCTTGCCTCTCTCTCTCTCTCTCTCTCTCTCTCTCTCTCTCTCTCTCTCTCTCACCCAGTCAACCATCTCCCAAAAATCAAAAATAAAAATTATTTAGATGCTTTAAGCTGAAAATCATGATTCCCTTGCGCTAGAATATATGAACTGGAAAATCTATTTATTAATTTTTTTCTTATTATAATATGGATGGATGAATCTATTTAAAGAACTTATTTGATGATGTACCCTTATTGGTGTCATTATGAAGTTGCTACATGTAAACATTATAGAAGCATCAAAATATTTTTAAGTAAGATTTTATTAAATTATTAAAAGGCTGTTTACTTTTGTGATTAATTTTGAAAATAACCAGGTGTACATGTAAATATGTAATACACTTTTAATTTATGAAGAAATTGAAGTAATCAGCAAGAAACACACATACATGCCATAGGAAAAAGAATTTGAGTGAGTTTAGACCTTATCCCTCTCCTTGCTTTGACCACTGTTAAGCTTACTTTTATGGTGGGAAACCACTATAGTCAAAGTGTTGAGTAGGCAATGCCTAGGTATGGGATGAAACTTCTGGTTCGGTGTAAGCTTCAGTCTCCATGGAAATGGAATTAATTCATGCGAGTTTATGAAAGTCCATGGAAAAATCATAGAAATCATGGCAGTTATGGAAACAATATGGAACCAATAGGAATCTTAGATGAAACTTAAGGAAATGATATAATAAGCACCAAGACACTTTTAGGAATCATTACATAAGACAATCATTTATAATGCATAAAGGAGATCCAATAGTGATATATGTTGTCGTGCATGTATAGAAAGCTAAGATTAACACAAATTATAGGTCTATAGTATTCCTTTGCAACATAAAGACTTGTTGGACTGGAGAGACAACTGGAGATGTAGTATCCAACATGTACAATCCATCATTCTCAAACCCTTGCCAATCCTCCTCCTCATCTTTAAATTCTGAAAGACAGAATGAGAAAAAAGAAAAGTAACACTATAATTGGGAGATTTTGTAATATGACTAATGGACACACAATGAAAAAGAAGAAAAGTAACACTATAGTTAAGAGATTTTGTAATATGACTAATGGACAAGAAATTGAGAGAAAAATTAGGAACATGAAAGACTAAAGAATAATGCATGGAAGAACTATCAACAATATTACCTTTATCCACAGTTGAGGAATATTATCCATCAGCTATATGGACTTTATCCCTACTTGAACACACATGATAGGAGAAAAATAACGATGACATATCAATCATGTAATGAGATGCTCCCGAATCAATAATTCAAGAGCTGGAAGGAGCAAAGAAGGATGCATTAAGCACAGACACAAATGTACCTGAATGGGCAGAGGTAGAAATAGAAGCTGTAAGAGGAGGCTCTAACTGGGCCACGAATTGGCGAAATACCTTAATCTCCTTGCAAGACAAAACCCCATTAGATCTAATGATAATAGTGAGAACTGAAGTTGGCAGTTTAGGGGATGGAGTGGAAGTAACAAAATGTGCACTAGATCAAGAACCATTGGCCACTAAAACGATCACCACCTTGATCTCTAGGAAAGATCCGAGATTGGGAATCTAGAAGATGTCTGTGAAGATCCCAACAAGTACTCTTTATATGTTGGCTATGCACGCCCACAATGCTCACATTTCAATTTATCTCTCGCATTAGGCACAGTGGCACACTACCAAACTTGTCACCACCATGACCAATGCCCGTTGTACCATCTCTCTAGGATGATGAAACTAATGTAGATCTTTCTATTTATGTAAATTGGACCATTGATGCAGATAAGCATAAACTTCATTAAGAGAATGAAATGGGTCTTTTCTAAGAATTTGTACTCTCACTTGTTCATAATTAGGATTTTATCCTACCAACAACTCATAAATCTGAAACTCCTTAACAAGTTGTGCATATGTTATAATATCCGCACATTTGGGCCAAAATATAAGGTAATGATCCATCTCTTCCCACATCTTCTTAAGAGTGGATTACTACACATCCAAAGGTAAACCTCCTTGTTTCAAATGTTAGGTTCCTTCATTTCAACTCATACACCTATGCTGTATTGTCAACTTCAAAGTATGTTTCGGGCACAAAATCCCAAATTTGCTTGGCTGTCCTGACTCCTGAGAAACAATAATGGCTATTGATTTCTGGCTTCATAGAATGTAGAAGCCATGATATCACGGTATCACAGTCCATGATATCACGGTATCACGGTTTCATCCTTAGTTTTCAACTTGCAATACTTTGGATCAGTTGGACTAGGAATATTAATGTCTTTCAGTAAATACTCTTCCTTGTCCTTCCAACTAATATAAAGCAAGGCAGATTGGGACCATGCTTGATGGTTAATACCATTAAACTTGATGCTGTGATCTGAGTATTTAAAGAACTGTTCATGGTGCTGTTTGCACCACTTTCCACAGTGCCAGACGATGGGGAGGTCTGACTTACTTCCGATATACTATTCGGTAAAGCAAAAGGGATCTTATTGAAAACTTCACAACCAACCAAGCAATTCTACAATCTCTCTACACAAACCACAAGGCTCCAGCCGCTCCACAGCCTCTGATTTACACAGATCAACTAGCCTATAGGCTTCTACACACCTCACGATGGGTAGCACAACCCTAACAATCACCAATTGGCCTTGGAAACACCATTCGCAACCCCCAACAATCCCAAACAAGCATATCTACATTCACAAACATGTTCCATCACAACCGGATAGCAGGAAACAATTTTTTATGCAAAAATAGGGAAAATGGAGCCAGCTGGTAATTCTAGTAGGGAAACAGTCTCACCGACACTTCAATACTTCTTTGATTCATTCCAAACAAAATTTCAGAGATTCAAAACTTAAAAACACACCAATTATCCAAAAAAAACCTTAAAAATGCACCATCCACTACTAATTTGCTTCCACAAGAAACCTAAGATCGATTGATTTGTGAAATCTAGGATTTTTGAATATTTTCAAAAAAACCTCTAAAAAACATGTACCAAAAAGTGTTGTAAAATAATTTCCCAAAGCCTTAAATAATTTAAATAAAGGATGCGAAAGCAAAATAAATAGAGAATAGAGTTTAGACACAAACAAGTAGCCACATAAAAATTTAAGAATCAAAAAATAAAATCACAAAAAGAAGATGAGAAGGAATTAGAACAGAAAAAGAGGATAAAATATAAGAAAAGAACCCAAAAGGGTATTTTTGTAATTTTGGACAGAAAATCCAAAAATTAACAAAATGCCTCTCTGATGTGTCAGAAAATTATTTTATTTTATTTTTTTATAAATAAAATTTCATTAAAGAAAAGGGACAAAAAATCCCCAAAGACAACACCAAAGACAAAACAAAAACAAGGTAAAGATTACACCTAGAATATGCTTCACCAATCCCTTAGAGTAGACATCACCGAAAAGTCCCCAAGATGGTTATGCCCAAGGCCCCAAAAAACAGGCGGCCTCCTTAGCCTTGCAAGTCACATTAAAAGCAGGTTCCGAACAACCTACAAACACTCTCTTATTCTGCTCAAGCTAAATGAGCCAACAAACAGCCGGGCAAAAAGCTTCCAAATGGTACTTCCTTTTTTCAACACCTTCCCAATCCCCCAAGAGGCTATCAACCAATCCACCCTGTTTGGAATAACCCAAGATAGACCAATCTTCTTTAAAAGCTTCGCCCAAATCTCCGAAGCATAATGACAATGAATAAAGAGATGATCAATACTTTCCGCATCATGCAAACAAAGAGAAAATTCTGAAATTTTTATGGTAGTTTCTGAAGTGTTGTAGGATTCTACAATTAAAATTTTATGAAATTCCTATAAGATTTGATGGGTCAAATCAAAGAATTTCGTAAAAAGGTGAAGGTATTTTAATGGAGGTTTCAAGAAGAAGAAAAAAAAAAAAAGAAAAGAAAAGGAGAAGAAAGAGTGGAGAATAAGAAATTAAGAGAAAAGAAGAAAGAGAAATAGATAAGAAAGATACCTTAGAGAAAGAGGGAGGGTGAGGTGGATACTCACAAGTGTACTAGGGTGCAACAATCCACAGGGAGAGAAGATGCGAGCCTAGTAGATGGC
>JAOXJP010115330.1:0-13998 GCA_025762735.1 Platanus orientalis
GCGCTGATGTGCCCGCCACCTGACAAAGAGCAGTGGTTAGCATTCGTTAAAGTGAGCATTTTTTATCCATTCACAAAGATATTGGATCATATAGTTGAGTGTTACAAATCCATGTGCAAGGAGTAGTTCAATAAACGACTTTATTTGGACGGAATTACTTTTCAATCAATCCATGACAAGAGAAGGGTGTGGCTGGAAAGGCCCTTTACAGGACAAGAAGTCTTGGAAGCGTTAAAGACTCTTAAGGATGAAAAGGCCCTGGGCCCCGACAACTTCCCAATGCAGTTTTATGAAGAATTTTGGGAGCTTATTGGTGGGGATGTAACGAAGGTGATGGAAGAGTTCAACCATAATGCTGTTTTTTTGTAGAAACTTGAATGCCTTTTTCATTGCTCTTACCCTAAAGAAAAAGGGGTTGGGGAACTACATGATTTCAAACCAATTAGCTTATTGGGAAGTTTTTACAAGCTGCTAGCGAAGACCCTTACCTGGCGACTAGAAGAGGTGATGAACTACATAATATCCCCATCATAGGGAGCGTTTGTGAAGGGGAGACAACTTCTTGATGGCTTTTTAATGGCAAATGAATGCATTGACTCATGGCATAGAGAAAAGAAAGTTGGAGTCATTTTCAAGTTGACATGGAAAGGCCTACAATCATGTCAATCATGTCAAATGGGGCTATCTTGATTATATCATGATGAAGATGGGTTTCAATTGGAAATGGCGTAGGTGGATCAAAGTTTGCGTATTTACAATGTCGCTATCAGTACTTGTGATTGGATCTTCAGAAGGATTCTTTCAAATTAGTAGGGGTTGGGGTAGGGTGACCCACCTGTCTTATTCAACCTTGTGTCGGCAGCTTTGAACAAGTTGATTGGCAATGCTGAACTTTGGGTCTAATAGAGGGGTGTTCTGTTGCAACTAATGGCCCTTCCATTCCTCTCCTATGGTATGTAGATGATTCGTTACTCTTCCTAAATGTTTCAGTCAGCAACATGCAAAACCTAATGTGTCTCCTGCTGATTTTTAAGACTGCAACGAGTTTGAAAGTAAACCTAAAGAAGTGAAAGTTGTTTGGGGTTGGAAATGTCCCGAACCTATTGGAGTTAGTGCTGCAGCAGCACTTCATTGGATGGAGCTTAATTACCCACCTTGGAAGCCTCAAGTCAAGGTTAAGGCTAGGCCATGGAGAAATATTGTAGTCCACACAAATTAGTAGTGTTTATTTGCTATTTTTCTTGGGTTTTAGTAGGGAAAATCATTGTAATAAGGTTTTAATGCCATGGGGGAAGGGTTAGAGGGAGTTAATCGTGTTTTTATTTTTATTTTTATTTTTTTTTATTGTATGTAATGGGCTGATTGTACAGCACAGAAAAGGGGGTATTTTAGTCAAGATATTCATAAAAGGGGTTATTTATGTAATCCTAATGTTATTAGGATTAGTAGGGTTTTATAAAGGCCAATCCGCTACATTTGTAGTCAGTCGATTATTATTCGATTATTATTAAATAAAGATTTTTTTTGGAGGTTTGCTGCCCACGAGTGGTGCTCTATCCCTATCTCTCTCTCCTCATGGTTTGAAGGTAATTCTTTTCCCTTCTCTTCTTTCATCTCTCACGATCTCTCTTTTTCCCCCCCATGATCTCATCTCTTCTTCTCCTTTCATTCTTTCTCTTTCTTTAATCTTGATAATCTTTATTGAATCTTGTTTCTTGATTTCTTGCATCTTGAATTAGTAGCTTGCTGAAATTTTATTTCTTACTTGCTTATTTACTGTTTTCTTGCATTAAAGATTACCAAGAATTATCAAGAATCAATTTTGATTCAAATCTTGATCTTAAAATCTAAAAACAACATATACTCACCTTTTCTTCACTTTCCCTCATCAATCTTCTATTTTTACTCTCTTTTTTCTTGTTTTCTTGATTTCATCACCTCTCTTTTCTTCATTTAAGAATTTAATTCTTGATTATCCTTAGATTAGTTCTTGAATTCCCATCACATTCTATCATTTTAGGAACCTATCTTTTGGGTATCCTACATCAGTTAGCATCCATTTTTGGCCGACAATTGGTGGAACTCCCATCTACATATCTAGGCCTACCCCTTGGAGCTAAATACAAGACTTAAGGCAATATGGGATCCTATCATTGAACATACGGAGAAGCGGCTTGTGATGTGGAAAGGCCAATACCTCTTGAAAGGGGGGCAAACTAGTAGCATTTGGAAAGGCATATCCAAGGGTTATGAATTTTTTCTCTTGAAAGTGGCATTTCAAATGGGGGTTGGGTCACAATTTCACTTTTGGAGGGACTTTTGGTGTGGAAACAACCCACCTTTGATGGACTTCCTGACTTTGTTTAGCCTATCTGCATGCAATGAAGGTTCGGTACAGGATCATGTTCACAGGGAGGATGGTATATTGCATGGGATCTTCAATTGAGAAGGCCTCTAAACAATTGGGAGTTGGAGTGGATGGCACTTCTCATCACAAGGCTGCAAGGAGTATCCATAGGGAACCATGAGGCAGAGGATAAAAGATTGTGAATGGGGGATAGCAAGGGGGTATTCTCAGTATCTTCCTATTTTCAGTTATTGGCTGGTTTGGGAAGGGAGTTCATCACAGCTAGGATCATTTGGCACTCTAAGATGCCTTCTAAATTGGCTTTCTTATTATGGCTAGTCAATTAGGGAAGGGTCTTGACGACGGACACTTTGATGGCCAAGGGTGTACCTATCCCGAATCGGTGTAGTATGTGGTGCTGCTCCAATGCCAAGTCTACACTGCCTGGTTGCTCACTCTTTGTGATGTTTCTTTATGAGGTGATTCAGGAAGGAAAGGGTTATTCATGCCACAATACGGAACTTGTTAAGAAATGGTCTCAAGGGGGCCCTGCTGACCTATCTGATGGAGGCAAGATAATATGGAGATGCATTCCCACAGGTGTGGTATTGGCTCATATGGCAGGAGAGATATCTTTGGGCATTTGAGAACTTGGCCACAGAGTTTGGAAACCTGCCAAACAGAACTATCTTGCTGTTTTATTCATGGTTGTTGCATCTGCAGCCTTTTTTCAAAGCTTCTTCTCCATCAGTGGATTTTTGAATGGGAATCTATTGTAAATCTGTAGAGTCCTCCCTATCTTATATTCCTCACAGATTCCTTTTCTTCAATAAAATTCTCTTTACCAATCAAAAAGAAAAAAGAAAAAAAGGTTATTAGCTTATGTTCAATCACTTTGTCGATGTTTCATTGTATGGATTATCAGCTTAATCCCATGATAACTAGTGCCATTCTAAATATCCCCCTTGTTCTTGTAAATATGAACCGCAATGCTTTTCTTCCATTCATTTGGCATTTTCCTAGTTTTAACGACCTTGTTGAACAATTTAGTTAACTAGGATAAGCTATCATCACCCATGCTTTTCCAAAACTCAATTGGGATACATATGGTTTTAGTCCCCTCTTGGCCTTCATACTTCTCAATGCTTCTATAAATTCAGACAACCTAATTTTACTGAAGTATCTATGATATCTGATTGAATGATTGATTCTGACTAAACTGATATTCCCTATGTGATCCTCAGTTGGGATAAGGCTGTTGTTGTTGCATCCTCACTTAAATAATTTCTAATATAGCTTATTTAATTTTTTTTTTTAGGTTCCTTGTCCTTCTAATACTCTTTGATAATCACTCTTTAATACATCTAACATGGTCAAGGTCTCTACATTCCCTATGTCTCATTCTGGTAGGTTTGTATAAATAAGTCTCATCATCCCTAGTAACTAACTTATGATAAAGTTAATCATAAGCCTAATTTGACTATGCTTATTACTTTTTTTAACTTCTTTTTAAGCACTTCTATACCTTTCTAAAATTTTCTCATTTCTAGTCTTTTGCAAAGTCTTATAACAAGACCTCCTAGCTCTAATGATTGTTTGAATTTCATCATTAAACTACCAGGTTTCTTTAGATGGTTTCCTTTTCTCTCTAGAAACCTCTCTCTCTCTCTCTACTCTTTTGGTATAGTTGGCCATTTCATTTTACTTGACATTAGTTTTTTCTTTCAAATTTCCATTTCTTCCATTTGTCAATTTATCTTCAAGTATCACTAATTTTTCTGAATTTGAAGTTCTGTCATTCATTTCTTAGGCAATTAATTTTTTGTTTCTTTTTCTTCATCTCTTAATACAAACATCTAAAACCACCATCTAGTGTTTTGTGGTCAGGCTCACTACTAGGATAACTTTACAGTCCTTACTTATATGACTGTTTGATCCTCCCATTGAGAAAAAAAGGTCTATTTGGCTCCTGTTTGATCCAATTTTAAAAGTCAACAAATGCTGTTATCTCCTTTTGAAGTATGTTTGTTGTTACAAGACTTACAAGACACACCATTGCAAATTTTTGGATTACATTTTCTGCCTCATTCCTTTCTCAAAATCCGTATCCTTCATGAACTCTCTTGTATCCTCTAGTGACTTTTCCCACATGCTTGTTTAAAGCACCTCCTAATAATTATTCTTTTTTCTCTCATGAATTACTTGATTTAATTTAATTTTTTTATCATAATTCTTTCTTAATGGTTTCGTCTAATTCTACTTGAGATGTATATGCACTAATTATGTCAATTATCTCTTTCTTTAAACTAGTTTAATTGTTATATTTTTTTGTATGACTAATAAGAAAATATTTAAAGACAAAAAGTAGAAGATAGAATAAAAACGGGCCAAAACCTCCCTTGAGGAACCTACCACAACCAATTTAAAGTAAAAAAAAAAAAAAAAAAAAAAGGACAACAATCTACAGAGGGTAAAGCCCCAATGTACATCCTATCCCTCCCTACTCAAGGTTTGGCTAGCGTATCTGTGTTAAGGTTTGCTTTTCTAGGAATCAAATGGAATGAGATTTTCAACCAGGAAACTAGATAGTGTGCCTCCTTTACCAAGTGTGCTAGCCTTCAAAGGCCACTCCTAGAGTTAGGCCATCCTACGAGAGTGGCTGAGTTTCATTCTACTACTACTACCTACTCATATCCAAGCGATTGAATTAGCCAAAGTCCAAAAACCAATGCCTACATCTGCGCTGTTAACGAGTTCCCCACACCTATGAGACCTGAGTAAGCCTGCAAAGATGTTCCTAAGCTATATCATTTGGTAACCCAATTGCTCCTGAAGTTAAAACCTTTGGCTGGATGGTAGTGCTAAATGAGATCAACACTCCTAACATGCTCCGAATAAGAAGAAAGCATAGGCCCTTTCCCCTCACATGTTTGTGCTGTTGATGTGGACATTGTGAAGAGGCTCTTGTATGTTCCCCCACACAAGAGAGCCAGATTTAAGGCTTGTACCATATGTGGGTTGATTAGTCTTTTAGGGGGTTGGGTGTTCATGTAATAAGGCCAATAGTGCCATGGTTTTTTTGGGTTTTTTTTAAAGGATAAGGATATTTTTGTGATAAGGCTGAAAAGCTTAGGGTATTTTAGGTATTGATAGGGATGGTCGAAAGCTAGCTTGTTTGTCTTTATTTGGGGTCTCAAAGTTAAGAACTTGGGGCCCATGATGTGTTGGTTGACAGCCCCTAAGAGGCTCAAGTTTTTAGTAGCGTTAGTTTTAGGAAAGTTGGTTTTTAGTAGTCTTTGTTTTTAAGAAGTTTTAGGTCACAAGTTTAGGAGTTTTTAGTAGTTTCTATTTTTAGTATTTCTAAGTTTTAAGTGATCTAAGTCTATTTAAAGACACCCCACACGACATGTAAGTTATGATGAATTGAATTAATTGAATTGTGGGTTTTGTCCCTCTCCTCTTCCATTTCCCATGGTTAGCTGTGTGGATCTCTGGGGATCATCCCTAGTCTTCTCTCTTGCTTCTTCCCCTCTTCTTCTCTTATCTTTGTTCTATCTTCTTCTCCCTATTATTCTTCTTCTCTTCTTCTAATTCCTCCTTTTTTTTTTTTTCTTTTGTTCTTCTCTATATCTTCCTAGAGACCCTGCTATAATACCTTGAAGATTAAGTTGCTGAAGTGCTGAAATCTGTAGACATATAGTTTTCTAGCACAATCAGCTTAGGAGAAGGGACTGATTTATACTGAGAAGCATAGAGGGATTAAGAGGGGTTCAAATAGGCCAGAAAGGAGAAAAGACTGTTGTTTTATGAGATAGAGGACTGTTAAATGGAGAAGATTAGAAGAAATAGATGAAGGAAATAGAAGAGTGGATGGATGTGAAATCATGGGGATGGAATTAGAAGAAGGTTTAGAAGGTGAGAGAGAGACTAGGGCTTCATGGCAGCACCTAGGAGAGGAAGAGAGAGAAGAAACAAATAGAAAGGGAGCCACTACTGGTGTCAACCGTTGGAGGAGAGAGATACCAAGCCCACGGCCTTGATTGGGACATTAAAATAAGAGATCTTTAAAATTCAAATTTCCTAAAATCTAAAACTAATTTTCTAAAATCTAAACTTACTTAAAACATCACTAACTTGTGGCACAAGACTTACCACACTTAATACCTTCTAAAACCCAACTACCTTAATATCTAAATTAACCAAATCTTGGAGAATTCTTAAGTTGTCACTAGCTCATAAATGGGGCCCATTGTTGACTTTTGAGTCACAAGAGGATTGTAAAAGTGAACTGTTGTCCAACAACTTTCGTGGGTCGCATGGACTGAGGTGGTAGTCCAGTTAAAAGATAAATATACCCCCAAGATTAGCTTATTGTTTTTCCCCAACAGCCCATGGCCAAAAGGCCTTGTTACACTCATACCTTTAGAAAGAAAAACCCAAAAATACTCATGACTCAAGATGCTTTATTACATGAAATCCCTATCCCAAAATAAAATAATTTACATACACTTGAAATGTCCTCTTTTGGGTAGACACGTAAAGTAGTCTTTTCATTGCGGTTGCATTATTTTCTCAGGGTGGGGAGAAATTCTGCCTTGAATTTAATAGCATCCACTCTCTGTCATTGTTACCACAAGATAAATGATCACAACTCTGCAAGATAGGTGACGAGTGAGGCAGAGGACCAAGAATAGATTTCGAGCACGAATCAACAAGCATGGTTGAAGGGTACCTCTTTGCCTTGGATCTTATGGGGAGCTTTTCACGCCTTGGCAACATTTTAAATTGGGGTCTTACATTGGATCGAATGAGATCATCTACACCCCTTTGCAAATTAGTGCTTGTGGACTTGATCGGGTGCATAGCTGATGGGGGAGGATTGGTTGAGGATAGACACATCACAACATTCTTGCCTTTGTCAACTGCTGACCTTAGAATATGGTTTGGCATAGGGGCAATTGAAGCTAGTAATAGACCCAATAAGTCAGATAATGATTTTGCTAAAGTAGCATTCATGGTCTTCATAATCTGAGGCAATTGAATCTATAGTGCCTTTTATGTGACCTAAATCCTACTTTATTTCCTGCATCATTTGGCGATTATAATCCAATTGGAAATCAATATAAGCCTTGGGAACCATAGTGATCGGAACTCAGTTAGAGTAGAATCCATTGATTAACCCTAAGCTGTTATACCAATTTGATGCAGAACAATCAATCCAAGAAGGGGGCTTCCTAGGATAGAGATTAGGGATTATGATTTTATATAAAGGAAATCATGTGGAATTAGGTATAGAAGGTAGGGAGGAAGAGATCTAAGGATTTCTTGAGGAAGTAGGAGAATATGGTGGGTTAGGGACTGCAGAAAATTTCCAGAATTAATAAAAGAGAAAGAAGAAGAAAGAAAGAGACAAGAGAAGAAGAAGAAAGATTACTAAGGGAAGGGATCAAGTGGGGAGAGAAGAGATAGAGAAAAGAAAAGAGGAAGAGTAAAGAGACTTACTTGTGTTTATGAAGGAGGAAGGAGAGAGAAGAGGGGAGTCAAATGACTCTTACCCAAAGAGATAGAATTGAGTCACAACCCAAACACACGTGTTGCACACACTTTATTTTTTAAAACCATCATTCACTATTTTTATTGATGTCGATGGCTTCTTTAAAAAGACATTACAATAATTTGAAATAAGAGAAAAATCCTAATAAAATCATACCTTATCTAAACTTTCCTAAATTAAAGACTCTAGAAGTCAAGAGTCCAATTAAAATAGAATTCCCAAAGAGATAAGATTCCAAAAGAAAAAAAAGAGACTCCAAAGATATCGAAAGATTAGGGCTGATGACTTAGCATTTGTGAGCCCCAAAAATTTCTAGAAAATCTTCAAGATGTTGGAGATTCTTGAGGCCGTCGTCCAACTTGAATGGGCCTCACAAATATCTCAAAAATTCTCCAATAGCTTGGAGAATATTGAGCTGTACTACAACCAGCTCTTGTGGGCCCCATAGAATTTGAATTTCTTTTACATAAGAAGAAACCCAAGGGAGGGCTGGTCGTGCACCCCTAACTTCCTAACTATTTGGCAATATTTTGCTTTATTAAACTTAACTCCTTACGCTTAAAAAAAGCTACAAAAAAACCCTAAAAACAGAAAATTAAATCTAACTACTAAACAATCTATGAAGGACTATCCATGGTCTTCTAGCTTTTTCTTCTTTACATAATATACTCACATCATAAATAATGCAGCCGCAATGAAGAGACTACTTTATGTGTCTCCCTTAAAGAAAGTATGTTTCAAGTGTATGTAAATTATTTCATTTTGGGCTAAGGATTTCATGTAATAAGGCATCTTAAGTCATGGGTATTTTTGTGTTTTTCTTTCTAAAGGTATGAGTGTAATGAAGCCTTTTGACCATGGGGTTTTTGAGAAAAACAATAAGTTGATCGTGGGGGTATATTTGTCTTTTAATTGGGTTGCCACCTCAGTCTAATGCAGAATAATAGAGATGATACCAAAGTTGATGTAAAATGATAGCTAAGAATATAAATAAAACCCAAAGTGATGTAGCGGAAACAATAAAAGATTTCTGAAAATTTGCAAAGTAAAAAAAAAAATAGAGAAGGAAGAAGATAACCTTTTAACTCAAAGGGAAGGGACTAGCCTCTATCACCACCGTTAACTTGGGAGATCCCAAGCTCTTTTTAGGGTTTGCTCTAAGCTTTCATGCACAAAGAGAGAACTTTTTAAAAATTCAATTATTATCATTCATTGTAAGATTTTATGGGGAGGGGTTGCTTTTAAATAGGTTTACAAGCTTAAACAATTAAAAACTTGCCAAAATTAGAAACTTCTTAAAATCCTTAACTTGCTAGCTAAGTTTTCTAAAATATAAAACTAAAAATTCACTTTCTTAAATTAAAACAACTAAAATTTAAAATTTTATAAGAAAAACACTATTCCCATTTTTATTGACACTCCCTCAGTAATTTGGTCATAACTTTTTCAAATCACATCGGATTTGCACAATCTTGGTCTTGTTAGAAAGGTAACAACCTATCTAAAAATACCAAAATCAAGCCAAAATGGCATGTTTTGCCCTCTAAAAAAGTAGGTTAAACACCAAAAACGGGATTACTTTAAAAATACAACCAAAATCTTGGCACTATTGGCCTTATTACATGGACATATAAAATAAATGTTACCCTCCTATAAGATCCATGCTAAACCACATAACATTGCATCTTCAATAAATCGCTCCATGCGTAAACCCCACCAAGGCCAAGTGTGGGGCCCACCTTGCTCTAATGTCTGCATCACAGTCCGTGGGACTCTCGAAAGTGGTTGGATGACAATTCACTTTTATAGTCCTCTTGTGACTCTCAAAAGTCAACAATAGACCCTACTTATGAGCTAGTTGACGGCTTAAGAATTCCCCAAGATTTGGTTTATTTAGATATTAGGAAAATTGGGTTTTAAAAGGTTTACTAAGTGTGGCAAGTCTTGTGCCACAAGTTGGTGATGTTTTTAGTAAGATTAGATTTTAGAAAATAAGTTTTAGAAGTTTTAGATTTTACGAAATTTGAATTTTAGAAGTCTCCTATTTTATTACTTCTTTGGAAACAAGTTTAGGCATGATTCTAGGAATTTAGAAGTTTTAATTAGGTTTTTCTATATTTTAAGCTTATAAAAGCCTATTTAAAGGCCACGATTTCAATTAAAAAAATTCAGTGAAGATTAATTGAATTTTGTGTGAATTGGGTGTCCCAATTGTGGCCATGGGCCTAGTATCTCTCTCCTCCAATTAGATGTCCCAATTCCCTATTATTGGTGTAAAAGCAGCCTTAAATATAAGTAATCACATATTCTGCTGAGTTGATCTATATATTATGTCCTTCCTTTGGCCATCTTAGATTTTCTCTCCCTTTGGCAAGCCAGTCCTTTTGGAAATGCTGGGGTGATGCTTTAGAAGATTTGTCTCGTCTTGTATTGTGTTGTGTTTGGGTGGAAGGGATAGACAATTGTTGAGGATGGATTTTATTATACAGTCAGTATTGTTGAAAAAAGTTAAGTGATAATATTTCTTGGGATTTTTCCTCTTCAAAGAGTTCCAAGGTATTGGTGTTGGGAATTTTAATGGATTGAAATTCGGTGGCTTGCTCTTTCCTTCATCGTAAGCTAAAATTGATGGATGGTCAATTGGGAAATCTGGGTCTTTACAGGAGGGAGGTAATTATAGATATGGTGTGGGGCAAACCATTGGCATAGACTCCTCTCCAATTGGAGGAGACTCCAGCAAAACTGAGATTTGGTTGCTTCTTTAGTGCTTCATAATTGCTAAAGGATTACTTTAAATAAGGTGGTGGTCAGGAGAGGGTCCTGTAACATGATATTTTGGGCTTCTGATTTGAATAAGGGCATGTGGAGGTTATCCAAGATCATTAAAGAGATTTGGGATTGACCTCTCTGACAAACATTTCAGTCTCATCTGTCAATGTTGAAAACTTTAGAGCCCACTCTCTTGACAAAGATGGCAAAGATAGGGTGGTTTTCTGTTGTATGTCTACTTGAATTTTGGATAATATTTTTACATATTTGGAAAAAAAAAAAAAAAAAGTTTCTGTAGTTACTTTTGTCCCTTTTAAAATTTCATTGTTAAAGATAACAAGAAAGGCTTTGTCAATTTGAAATGATTCTTTACTTTATTAGATTGCATCCTTGCATTATCTGAACTTATAGCATGTTTTGTGTTCACTTTTTGGAGATGTGACAACTGAAATTATGGCTCTCAAATGTTAGATTTCCATTTACTACAAAATTTGTTAGATTTTTGCTAGATGTAATTCTTGCAACTTCTGGACTACTGGCATATTTTTGTTGGTTAGTTAGAGATCTTACAATTGAGAATTTGGCTCTCAAATGTCAGAGTTAGATTAGATGTTTTCCTGGAATTTATTTTTACCAAGACATTGCCTTTTCTCTTAATTGGATACCACCGGCCTGTCAAGATATTTCTTTATAATCATTTTTTACCCTTTTAATTTTTTTTTCTGTGGAAAAAATACTTGAATATTCTTGACTTGGTTGAGTGCTTAGATCAGATCTTGTGTCATCTCAAATTCAGATCCGTATCAATTTTTAAGTCTAGATTTCTTTTTTTTTCGATAATTTTTTAAAGTCTAGTTTTGAAAAACTAAACCTTGGATTGACCAACACAAATTATTGTTTTATCAGTTGGAGGAGCTATCCAGTGTCAACAAGGATTGCAGAATCGATGCCAAGATCATTATGAAGTGAAATAGAAACCCATTACTAAAACCTCTTTGAGGATTAAGGGAAGAAAAGGAAAGGCCTTACACAATTATGGGTGTTGGAAAGTATTAAAGAACTATGGTGTGTAAGTAAATTACTGGAGGTAGAAGTTTGGATGCATTGGTGGAGTTTACGAAAGGAAGTGGCATATGGCCCTTTGGGTAGGTGTTGGGGATAGGCTGAGCATTCGAGAAGTTTGGGGGTGATACTAGTGAAGGACTACTTTTTGGATAGTAAGTTTGGGGGGCGATACTTTTTTTTTTTGTCTTTTAATTTTTTTGATAAGAAAAAAGATTTATTAAAAGAGGGGACAGATATTCCCCCAAAAGAGAACACAGAGCCCAAAGGGGCTGACTAGATACAAGAAACTCTGATTATTTTACTCCACCCTTTTTTAACATCCACAAAAGACTGTCCACCCAAGATTCTACAATTTGAAGCCCAAAAGCACCATCTGTCTTTATCCCTTCTAAATACTTTGAAAAAAAGGTTCTGCAATGCTCTTATGGAGTTACAGCACTTTCCCAATACCAATGGCAGATTGCGATGATGATTTGGTGGATGGCAGCTCTTTGGCTAGTTCTGGGAGCCTGGGCATTTTGGGAGGAGTGCTAGGTTTAATTCTTGTCAAGTAATTGGAAATAAAATGTGAGCTCTAGTTTCACTACTTAAATCCAGAGGAGTGCAAATTTAAGTTGCAATCTGGTCATTTTGTCTTGAGGTGTTATTGGCGACGATCAAGGAATGGTTAGAATTAGTGTTCTCTGGTCAGTGCATCTAGTAGAGGTAATTAAGATTCATGGCAAATTTCTCACTATTACAACAGTAGTTCAATCGGCAGGGGTCTCACCATCTTCTTAATCACATGGGTGTGTTAAGCTAGTTGCATTCAAGGATTATCGTTTGTTAATCAGCCAACTATAGAAACTTGTACTGTGATATGTTTCTAATCTCGACATAATTTATGCCTACGGTTTGGGTAAACTTTGTTTCGGACCCAGGGTATTATTGAATATGCAAGACTACAGTTGAAGTTACTTCCATCCGATCTACTCTTTTGGTTAATTGGTGTAGCATCCATGACTTGATGAGGGCCCTCCCTAGTCTCATTGAATTTCTTTTTATGAATCCAGACTTTCCAAAAGCCAAAAAGTTAAAAACAGAGGTGTCAGCATGATTGGAAATTGCAAACTCTCACAATACTCTGGAAGCGGCTGCAATATGAAACATTTGTAGAAACACACACGTTCATGGAAAAGGAAAACCTTAGTGGCACAATTTTAGGTATCCCCTTGATGCCTTTTGTTGCATGACACACAATGATGGAGAACTGAGCAACAGGTTGATATGGGATTGGATTCCCTTTTAAACCCCTCATGCGATCAGGTATCTGCATGCATCTTGTTAGCTCTAAAATAATGCTACAATGAGGATGTGTCACCACAGGATGGAGCACTGGGGGGGAGGGGGGGGGGGCAATTATTGTTTTAACAGTTAAGGGAGATTTATTTTATCACGGCCTTTATAACTATTATGGCCTAAATAATGGCTACAATGGGTAGGTGAGTTAGGAATTTGTGCATCCGTGGCACTGGCACACCCACACCCTAATTTCAGCTCTTGAACAGGTCACCCATCAGTACCTGTCTTCATGTTTTGCTCAACAGATTAGTTTTTGAGGGGATGTCAACAAAGCCAATGAGGTTAACAACCAAACTGATTTTGATTGATTGTGTCATTCATCTTCGCTTGGGTTGGTTTAGTTACCTTGAACTTGAAGTGGTTTAGTTACAATATCATGCTTGCATCAACGTTTTTGTCAGGCTTCCTATAGTGTTTAATTTTTTATTATAAATTATTTTCTATGTAACAAGGCATATTATTTTTATAATGTAATTATTAGCATATAACCATTGATTATATAAATATTGATTTTTCTAAAACGAATCAAATATTTAGGACGTGTTTGGCAGCCACACGTAATGTCATCATTTCATTTAAAATTTCAAAGACATTTGTAGCCAAGAAGTGATGGTTCAAAATGAACTCAATTCAGATTTATACTATTTCATCCCTAAAATATGAATGATAACATATATAATTTCATTTCATAAAAAACCTAAGATAAGTTTATTTATAATATTTGTTAATAAATCAATATAAATCTGAATGAATTCATTTTGAACCTTTACTTGATGGCTACAAATGTCTTGGGAATTTTAAATGAAATGATTATATTACAGGTGGCTGCCAAACATGGCCTTAATCGATGGATCTATATTTGCTTTAAGCGGATTGAATACAAATATATGGATCAATAACCGGATTATCTACAGTCCTACAC
>JAOXJP010115341.1:0-13996 GCA_025762735.1 Platanus orientalis
GGAGGAGTACCTCTTATGATGTTTGTCCAAGTCCTTTGTATCATTTATATCTGTGCAACACTTCCTTTAGATTTTACTTCTTTTAAAGGGGGAAAAAAAAGAATGGAGAAAAAAAAAAGGAGATAAGGGGAGGTGGAGAGAGAAGGAGAGGGATTGATTAGGGAAATAGTAAAGTTTCCTCAAGGTTGTTGGAAATGGGGAGGGATTTTGTAGAGCTTCTTCAAGGCATTAGGGCTTGGGGTTCTAAAGATATTTTTTCTAAGGTTTAGAGAGATGAAAATATGAGAGGACCTCTCATTTTATAGAGTTTTTAATGATTAATGGGGTGATTAGTTCTAAGCAAGTTTATGTCTAAACATCCATTTTAATATACATGCAATGCCATGCTTTAATCATTATTAGATAATGCATAGTTGTAAAGCAAATCAAGGCCTTGGTAGGTACAAAAGACATGTTTTTAGACAATACATAAGGCATATCCAAAGAATATTCTCGGGATAAAGCATAATGTATATTATAGAAAGTTATTAGCTTTTGATTCGGTGTAAGTGCACCTTTGTACCTCACCACACATCTCTATGATTGACCCCCTTGGAGGTCTCCAATTTCAATCATTTTCGTTGTTATAGATTTATTTAACACGATCCCATGGTGTGAATTTCAAGGTTATCTGACTATGGCCCACCGTTGATTTTGCAATCTTGGAAAACAAGTAGTTTATCAATTAGAAGGGTTAGAGGATGAATTTGACTAAACCGAATATGATCAAGTAGATCCAATTATTTTGCATTATATTGAACAAACGGCTTGCATTTAGATATACGTATAAAAAATATTTGATAAAATACTCTGGTTTATGTGCATAAATCCATGTACATTGGCCAAAAAGTGCCTAAATTCACCAACTAGGATGTGACCTCGGGATTGTTCTTTGAGATCCATAAGTCTTATGATATTTTGGTCATATCCAATAATTGAATTGGCGATTGCTTAGTCGGATGTCATTATAGACCAAAAGATACCATTTCAGAGCTCTCAGGTAACTGTGATACTATAGTCCTAAAACGAGGTCTTGTCAACCTCCTATGACATTGCCATTTGATATGTCAGTCTTAGGGACTATACTAAAGACATCTATGATCTCCAGTTGATCAAAAATCAAGTGTAGTGAATTGTTATTGAAAAATACTCTTTTAGCAAAAATAGTATTCCTGTGCACTAAAACCCTAAATGTGTTTCATTAGTGTACTTAAAAGTTATCTGTTTAAGGTAATTTCTAGTTCTTTAGAGTTTTGACCCTTCCGAACATGCTAGTGCATCCGCTTTGCTCACTGGACATCAAACTCATACCATTTTTCATTAGATTCCATTTTCAGGGCTTTAAATGACATCACATTTGTTTCCTAGCGAGGAATCAAATGACGTTTTTTTGTCATTCCATTTGGTAGACGTTAGCTAGGATTGTCATTGTCTTGTTAATCCAGTTCAACGAGAATTATTGTAATTGGATGTACCAATTGGCATATTTTACGAGATGTAAAGGTAGTCTTTCATTCACCTAAGTATTGGAGAATGCCTAAAGTCCTTGGAAAAGGCAAGTTCTATCCAATAAAATGATACTTCGACGCTTGTACCAAAATCAGGTGTAGACAAGGGTTTCAATCAAACAAGGAGAGGAATAAAAGGAGAATGTAGAATCACTTCCTGATGTGGAACTAAATGTGGAACGATGTGAACAACTTCAAATAAACAAATAATAAACCAAAAATAAAATTATGAAAATTTCGAGCTAGGGTCAATTCTGTAATTTTTTCAAAAAAATTGGAAAATTACAAAAATACCCTTGACATGCATTAGAAAATTTCCAACTTTTAGGGTTATTCCACGCAGGTTCTCAGGGTGCTCGCATAAAAATTTCATGAATTTCTGAGGTCTCTAGCTATTTATTCTAGAAAACTTTAATTAGGCCATGCTCGAAAATTGTAGAATCTTCGGAAAATCATACACTTCAATTTCACTAGAGCTTTTAAAATACTGTTTCTACCTCTTGGAATAGATCCCAAAGCCTCTTGAAAAGTGTTGAAATCAATCCCAAAGCTTGCCCTAAGATATTAAAGAAAAAATACCAAAAATTTGCTCCAATAGTTGTGCCGCCTAGCACTCTCCAAATCTGCTCCTATTTAATAAGGGTGAGTTTTATGAGAGGAGAAACACCTCTAGGTGGGTCACCCAAAGGGTAGGAATACCATTGTGAAAGGGTGTGAACAAAGGCTCAAAGAATAGAAAATGGTGATAAGATGAATCAATGGTGGTTAGAAAAAAAACTGCAAAAAATCTGATTGAAAAGATGAAATAATGGAAGATAGAAAAGACAAAAAATATTAGTAATAAGAGGAGAAGGAAGAGAAGGTGAGATCAAAGAATATGAGAAGAGAAGAAGATGGAACAGAGAAAAATGGAGGAGATTGAAGAAGAAGAGGAGTTCTCACTTTGAGAAGTCGTTAAAGAGGAAGAAGCCCACTCATGGGTATTTCAAAACACAATTTCTGTTACTCAAAATCTGATGGCAATCGTTACAGCAGTAGGGTTTAAATCCCTTTTAAATAAAATACCCTAAAGTGCCTAAAATACCCCCCTACATGGAGTCACACGACCAGCACTACCAACCCCTTATTTGACTCTTGAAGCAAATAAATTAAAGTACTAAAATACCCTCTAAACACTCCTAATTGATGGCTCCCTACTCTATGGCTGTTTAAAACCTTATTACATACTGAAAATTAAAATTAAAAAGACTGTAAACACTTAATTACCATGGATACCTACTCCCTTTCTTCTTTCTTTGGTAAAATTTAGGCTTAGGTTTCCAAATAGGGTAGGTCTTCCCCAAGTATTGTAGAGCTGCTGCATCACTTCTACTTTAACACCATGTAAAAATACAAATAGAGGATAAAGAAGAAAGAAGAAAATAGGAGAATAAGAAGTATGAGATGAAGATGGAGAAGAGAAGAAGAGATAAGAAGGGAAGAAGAAAAAATGAGAGAAGAGAAAAGAGGGAGGCACAAGGAGCACAAGAGACTAGGGTTCGTTAGCCCTAGTAATGACACACCCTCCCCCTTTTATTATAATAAAATCAAATATTACTTTTGTACCCCTGTGGTACATTGGTACATAAAAACACATCTTTAACTCTCTATAGTAGTGACCACTGGCCACTACCAATACCACTACCCCTGTTTGACCAGTTCACAGTACCACAAACCTCACTAGTGATCACTACCTCTGGTAGCTAGTAACAATGGTAATGCTGTCTCTTACCACAGACTTTCTGCAGCAGAGGCTACCGGCTAGTGATCATACTCTCTCTGAGTTGTATCATTTTGGAAGTACAAACATAAAAATAAAATGAATAAGCATACATGCAGTGGTTTTCATAAATAATAGTTCTCTTGGTTTCTGGTAATTATTATCTTTCTTGTCAAACAACAACAGGTCGTGAGATGTCTTTCATTTATGTTGGCACTATTATATGGTTTGGTTTGTCTATGAATCATTTTTTTATTTATAAATCAATAATTATGTTTCATTTCCTTGCAATCGTCTTGTACACTGGTTTATTAAAGCCTGTAATGGTTTTCCCTAAATTCACCTATGAGTAGTTTCTTGTCCCAATTCTATGATTATTGATTGGTTGAAACCCATTTTGTACATGTGCACAGGTCGTAGCCCTGAAGGAGGATGGCTGCCCTAAAGTCTGGGTAGTGACATCTGATCATTGTCAGCAACAAGCGGCACATGGAGCAGTATGCATATTTTCTCATATTTCTGGTTCTTTCTTTGAGAGATGAGTAATTAGATCAGCTAACATGTATAGTTGCTTGATTACTTGCCTGACAGAAAGTTTTTTTAACCATGATGCCAAGAAATGGCTACTTGGTAATTGTAACCATACTGACTTGATAAGATACTTGTAGCATGAATATTTTTTGTTTTGTGTTGTGCAATTGTTTATTTTCTTAACCGTCATATATTTGTTTTGTCCACAATGGATATATAGGTAGTATAATACTATGAAGTCTATTATGAAAGAAACTGCAGCTACTTCATTTTTCATTTAATTTAGTGTGATTTACAGACGGGAATGATACATAGCTTAAGAAAGACTAACAAAAGTAAAAGCATCATATATAAACAAACAGGATGGGATACCTGTGTCATGGATCTTGGGAAATAACTTGTTGCTCCCAACTTCCTGTATATGTGTCCGGATACCTACAGTTCCATACGTATACACGAAACATGCACTTAAGCTGTGTCATCTCAATGGATCATTCAAAATCTTCCATATTGTTACATGTCCTGTACTGATTGGGTTAGGGGACCTCACTTAAATTACAGGGACTGTGTGATTCATGGAATTAATAAGTATCATGGCCCATTAGAATGCACTCTAAGGAGTAAACGCTCCTCCATAGAAGTCATTCTCCTCTCACACTACCTTAGTACAAGTTGTGAATGAGGATTTAGAGCAGGGAAAGAACTGAACTGGAAACTGTTTAAAATCTGGAAAATTGGGACTGATGATCAGGAAGAATGCTAGGGTTTAGAGGGCCTAAATTCTTGGATATAGAGCTGAAAACCAAGAAAATATGGGGTTATGGCTGGACAGGGAAGAGCTTTGGAAGGGTTGAAATGGCCGAATGGGCTGGGTTATGGGTTCACATTGCAGACTTGAGGGCCTTAAAAGGTGAAGAAAATGAGTTCATTTGGTTCAGGTTCTAGGTTTAGACAATTGATGGATCAGGCTTTATTTTTGCTGATTGGATGGATGGAAAAGGGAAAACAGAGGGTGAGTCATAGGCTTGGGTTTGACTGATTTGGTGAACTAGAATGGTGGTTATGTTTTTCAAGAGATAAGAAGAAACAGAATAACAGAAAGGGATATATTGTAGTACAAAAGTTGAGTTACCTGATTACTTCAACTGTACGTAAAGTTTAATTGAAGTCACACACATCAAAGGAGTTACACGTTCAAATTCTGTGTGTAACATCAAAGTAAGGTTGCAGTCACTGCGCTCCCAATGACTATACAAAAGATAAAGAAGTACATAGTATACAGTATAAACATTTGCAACATGATTGATGCCACTAATACTTCAATTGTTTTACCAAGTGAAACTTATATTTTATGTATAGGATTAAAGAGAAAGATCAGGGAAGAAGAAGAAGATTAGAGAAGAAGATAAAGAGAGAAAGTGAGAGGGAGAAGAGAGCAGCATATGAGTGTATCTCTACTCGTATGGCTCTTATTTTATTTATATGTAGGTATCTTATACACCCAGGCTATGGTGTATAAGACCCTCAAATATAATAGATACAATAGACTAGCCAACACTATATTCCTTCCCTCCCCCTTAAGCTGGAGAATATACATTTATCATTCCCAGCTTGTCAGATAAATACATAAAGTGTGCTCCACTTAGACCCTTGGTGAATATATCCGCTAGTTGGTGTTGAGTCTGAATAAACGGTGTGCATATATTCCCTTTCTTGAGATGATCTTTAATGAAATGACGATCAACCTCCACATGCTTAGTGCGATCATGTTGCACAGGGTCATGTGCAATAGTTATGGCTGCCTTATTGTTGCAGTAAAGACGCATGGGTCTTTTCACTGAAAATCCAACTTCAGAAAGTAGCATCTTTAACCACAATGACTCATAGATTCCATGCACTATCGATCGGAATTCTGCTTCAGCACTTGATCTAGCCACCACGGCTTGCTTCTTACTTCTCCAAGTGACAAGGTTGCCACCAACAAACGAGTAATATCCGGATGTGGATCGTCGATTTGTAAGTGACCCGGCCCAATCAGTATCAGTATAAACCTCCACGCGTTGGTGATCATGCCTCCTATACAAGAGGCCCTTTCCTGGACATCCCTTTAAGCATCTGAGGATCCGGTATGCTGCTTCCATGTGATCTTGAGTTGGGGCATGCATGAATTGGCTAATGACACTTACTGCATATGTAATATTAGGACGATTAAGGGACAGGTAAATGAAGCATCCCACTAGCCTCTAGAATCTTCTAGCATCAACGAGCCGGTCACTATCATCCTCCTTCAGCCTATGATTTGCCTCAATAAGTGTAGCACAAGGTTTGTAACCTTCCATGCGTGACTCCTTCAACAAATCTAACACATACTTTCTCTATGAAAAGGAAGATGCCTTGTTTTGCTTTGACAACTTCAATTCCAAGAAAGTATTTTAGGAGGTCTAGATCTTTAATCTCAAATTCCCGTGTTAAGCATCTTTTCAACCGAGCCACTTCAGTCTCATCATTTCCAATGACTACAATGTCATCTACATGCACTATCAAGGCTGTAACCTTTGTTCCTATTCTTCTGATGAACAAGGTATGATCAGCTTGAGCTTGTTGGTATCCCAAACATATCGTAGCTAATTTGAATCTCTCAAACCATGCACGAGGTGACTTTTTATGGCCATACAGGGCCTTCTTCAATTTACAAACTTTCCCATAAGCATTTGGCATGCAGAACCTAGTGGAGTAGCCATATATACCTCCTCCTCTAGATCTCCATGCAAGAAAGATTTCTTCACATCAAATTGAAAGGGGGGCCGATTCTGATTAGTTGCTAGGGAGATGAGCACTCTGATTGAGTTCATTTAGCAACTGGAGCAAACATCTCTTGATAGTCGATGCCAAAGGTTTGAGTATACCCTTTTGCAACCAGGTGTGCCTTGTATTGTTCCATAGATCCATTGGACTTATACTTGATTGTAAAGACCCACTCGCAGCCCACTAATTTCTGTTCCCTTGGAAGGTTAACTAGCTCCCATGTCTTGTTTTTCTTTAGCGCTTGCATTTCCTCAACCATTACATCCTTCCACTTTGGATGTGCTAGTGCTTCAGGTTCACTTTGAGGAATCGAAACAGAGGACAAAACCATAGAGAAACATAGAAAAGAAGGAGATAATGTATGATAGAATACGAAATTTGACATAGGGTGTTGAGTGCAGGTTTTAACACCCTCTCTTTGATTTATGGGCATATCCAAATCATCATGCGAATGGGAAGAAGGTAGGATGTTACCTGATTCAGGAATTAGTTCAGAAGTTGACTCTTGGAGTGGGTCATGAGAATTTAAGTCATGTGTTCCTCCTTCTTGGACATCTTTTCCTTGGGGCCCTTGTTTTGTCTTCCTTTGTGTAGACACTTGTTTCTCAAACTCGAACTCCCCCTTTCCACTAGCATTACCTTTGCCATCGAACTCATATGATGGTATTGGAGCAGAAATAGGAATCGGGATAGGAGTGGACTTGGACTTGGACATCTTCACCACCAAATATCTCCCCCCCCCGAAGAGATGTGCCAGGAGATGAGAAAAAGGAAGTGGACTCAGAGAAGGTCGCATCCTGAGATACAAAATGACAACGAGTTGGAGGATGAAAACACTTATACCCTTTTTGATTCACCCCATAGCCCAGGAAAACACATTTAAGTGCTTTGTGATCTAACCTGGTGCGATCAGATTTAGGCACATGAACATAACAAATGCAACCAAAGGTTTTTGGTGGCAAGGGAAACAATGAGGAATCAGGAAACAACACCTCAAGTAGGGATTTATGTAACAGCACATACGAGGGCATCCTATTCATGAAATAGGTGGCAGTCTGAATGGACTTAGACCAGAAAGTTTTTGGCGCATTCATAGTAAACATAATGGCACGGGTAATTTCCATTATATGTCTGTTTTTGCGTTCCGCCACACCATTTTGCTCAGGAGTGCCTAGGCAGGTGGTCTGATGAATAATACTAGAAGTATCAAGAAAGGAAGTGAAGTCACGGGAAAGGTACTCACCCCCATTATTAGACCGCAAAATTTGGACTTTGGTGTTGAATTGGATAAGAATCATGTTGTGAAATGACTGAAAGGTTGCATATACATCACTTTTATTTTTTAAAAGGAACACCCAAGTTGCACGAGAATAATCATCCACAAAAGTTACAAAATAGCGAAACCCAGACAAAGAATTAGTTGGGGAAGGCCCCCATACATCAAAATGCACAAGTGAAAATGGAATAATACTTTTATTATTATTGGTAATGGGATAAATAGACCTACAATGCTTAGCCAATTGACAAGGTTCACAAAAGAACTTAGATGTAGAATAAGAAAAATTGGGAAACATTTTCCTTAACATTGAGAAGAATAAATGACCCAAGCGGCGATGCCAAGTGAATAACTCATCTGATCCTAAGGCTGAGACATTCCACTTTCTTGTTGATCTAGCTACTGGAAAACTAGAATCTAAGACATAAAGACCATCCTGTTCATGCCCCAAACTAATTGTCTTCATTGTCACCATGTCTTGAAATACAAAATGAGACGCGAAAAAGTGACACAACAATTAAGATTTTTTATAATGTGACTGATGGATAACAAGTTAAGAGTAAATTGAGGAACATGTAATACTGATGACAATTATAGGTCATGGGTGACCGGGATATCTCCCTGTCTAACCACGAAGGAAAAAGAACCATCAACAATGCGGACCTTGTCCTTGTCGGAACTGACACTATAAGATGTGAAGAGAGACGACATACCAACCATATGATGAGAGGCCTCTGAATCAATGATCCAGGAACATGGAGGGTTGGAGGCGAAAGTAGACAAGGTGGATGCAGAGGTACCTGAATATGTGAAGGATGAAGTAGGGGCAGGGGAAGGATGTCTAAGCTGGGAAACGAAGCGACGGAGAGCTGCAATCTCATCACTAGACAGGCCTTCATCTGAGGAACTCGGAGGCACAGAGACAGTGGTCAATGGAATCATCTCCGTGGGTGTAGAAGTAGCGAGATGGGTATGAATCCTGCTAGTCCCAAATCTACCAACTCCTCGACCACTACTAGACCTACCTCGTTGAAACAGACGAAGAGGTAAGTCGGTAGGGCGGCCATGGAGGTCCCAACACTGATATTTAGTGTGTCTCAGCCTCCCTCAATGTTCACACTTGAGGCGATCTTTATTATTAGAAGGAAAACTTTAGCATCCACCATGTCCACGCTAGGAATTACCACTTCTATCACCTCTAGTGGCGGTGGACACAAATGCGGATTTCTCAAAAGACGAAGAAGGATTCATCACTCCTCGACGCCCATCCTCACGGTGAATGTGTGCATTAAATTCGTTTAACAACGACAAATGGTCTATACCAAGGATGAGGGCCCGCATTTGTTCATACTCAGAGTATACTCCAGCCAGAAATTCGAATATCTGTATGTTTTCGACATGTTTATGTACACATTCACCGTATGTTTGAAAATTTCAAGATCTTACAATTTGAAAGTTTATATAATGTTGTATAGCTAGACTTGTCAGAATTACTTGAAATTTGGTATACATACTCCTTATATACATCAGAATCACTCCGTAAAATTTCAGAATTTTATGAAGCACGGCCAGGGGTATTTTGGTAATTTTGAGTTTCTATCCATAAATTACATAATTACCCTTTTGGGTTTCTTCTTTATCTTTTTTTCATTTTTCTTGTTTCAATCCTTATAAACCCCTCTAATCAAGTTTTTTCCTCTTTTTTCATTAAATCTTGATTAGTTTAAGTGTGCTTAAAGTTCACTTTTCAGTTCTTTAACTTTATTCTTGCTATTGTTATACATTAACCTTGGTATCATCTCTATTGTGCTGCATCATGACCCTACTCTCTACTCTATTCTTGGCTGGTAGTCGTGGACTCCCTAATCTTTCTCTCTCCTTCTCTTCGTCCCCACAAGTAAGATCTCACTCTTCTCTCTTCTCTATTTTCTTTTAGTTCTTTTCTTCTTCATTTTACTATCTTTTTGCTGTTCTGATAATCTCAGTTCAATAAAACCCATCAAGTGTTAGCGTATATGGTACCGTAGTGTATATGGTACGTGGGGGATATTCTAGTCCAGTATAGTGTGGTCTTATATACCATTGTATTGGGTCTGTCATCTAGAATAAAAATAAAGTGTAGTCGTATGAGTAAATAATATATATATATATATTTATTTATACATATACATATACATATACATACACATACACACACATATATATATATGGATAGCTTAACATGCTTAATTTATGATTGAATAGCATGTCTTGGGTTGGTTTAATAGCTGATCAACTAAGATTTCAACAATACCAAAGCCTAGTCATTCCGGGACTAATTGCCATGTACATAGATAGTCGTAGGAAAAATAAGGGGATTATGATCCATGCTTCTTGGCAACATGGGATGCCATGCAGCCAGACATCGGTCTCTTTATGTACCTGTGGGTACAATTGTTTGTAACCTGGGTGATTCCATATCAGATTGATATCTTCACCTAAAGCCTTCCCATAAGTTACCTGTGTCATATTTAACACCAGTCACTAGTTGAAATCACTTTCTTGTGACAGGCCTGATTGTATGTATTGATTTTGATATGGCAATTTCCAGGGAGCTTTTGTTTGGAGTTCCAAAGCATTGGTTTCAGAGGTGAGACATATCTATCACATTTTCTCCTGCAACTCAGCAAATTGCTTGTAGAAATATCTACTTTTTTCTACCTTTCTTATCCTTATATTAGTTTGTGAAATCCTGTCAGTTTAGAATTCCATGGTTTGCTCCTATCACGATCCAATGATATTGGTTGCCATATCTTTCATAACTTCTAACTTGGATACTGACACTTGTATTATGCTTTTAACACAACTCAATTTATTGCACATCCTTTCAGATATGTAAAACTTTATGAGAAAAAATAGAAATGTTATAATGTTATATCAATTTTAGTAAGTGGATGTAAAACATATCCATATATAATATTACATTTAGCATAACATAAGAGCATCAAAAGAAATTGTTGTTTCATGGGGCTTCAAATACAAGTCTTATCACTGTTGCTGCAAACTTGTTTGCATATTACAAAGGTAAATAAGCACACGAAGAAGCAACATTGTGAGCTTCCGTGATTATTTTCTTGAATATTTTGATGGTTACACATTGTGCCTCAATTAAAGAACCTACTCCTTGTTTCAGAATGTGAAGATTTGCTGGATTTGCTAATTTTCCATAGTTATCAAAGCGAAATGGACCCTAAGTCCCTCTTTTTATGTTGATATTGTTCCTCATGGAGCACGTGCGACCAGGACTCATCTCAGGGCACTTTTCAGAGTATTGATGGCAATATTGTTTGCTGTTATGCTGATTGAGGTCGCAGTGTTGGAGCTTCCCAATGTGAGCTTCACATTGGTCTCAATACTTCATCTCTTGGCTGCTTTCAGCAGGAAACTTACTTTTTAGTTATTACTAGAGGGTGACTACACTTGGGGCTCAAAATGGGATTGTATTGAAGATTTACCTATACAAGGTTAGGTGAAAGAGTCCATTATGTACAAACCTCTCTATTTAGCTACTCTTGGCTAAAGAATTTGGAAATTATTTGCTTATGTCAAGTGTGGGAACAACTCCGATAACACTCTCCAACAAATCTTTTGGCGTGATCAATCACACATTCAACAGCGACTCCTGGCTTTCTTTTTCTTCTTTTTTAATTTTTTGAAGAAAAAAAGCTTCAAAAATGGCACACTGTCTCCTTCATTCTTCAATGCCCCCAAGAAATTCCCCTTAAATATTTTAAGGCTCTGTATGGGATCTTTGATATCTGCTCTGTTTTAATCTGCAATTTCAACTCGACCATGAAACACCTTCAAAACAAATTTTTTTATCAGGATTTAGAGGAAATTCTAGCATTATTTTATCCTTTTTTTTCTATGTTTTATTTTGGTTTTTAGGTAAATCATGGAAAAGTAAGAATATAAGTTTTGTGCAAGAAGGCCACGAATATAAGTTACTACAGTTTTTGTCAAACTTGGGGTTTGGGATTTGATTCTTCGATTCAAGTCCAAATCTTTGTTTTTGATGTAAATGGAATCAAATAGATTTTTTAAAATCGTTAATAGAAACAAGATCTAAGGAAAGTTTGAAGAAAAAATACGATTTTAGCAGTTCATCAATGAGGAGCAAAAATGGGTGTCATGGTTTATAGTGTCGACCATGATGCTTAAAAAAATAGAGTATCTATACAAAAACTCTCGTGTATTGTTAATATGTGACACGTATTGCCGATACCTAGGACTTTTAAAATTCCGGGCGAATTTTGCATTGGCTCTCACTGAAATTGATACGTTTTGGTCGATACTGATGGTCCAACACATATTGGCCAAAAATTGATTCCATGCCGTGATGTTATTGAGGTCCTCTAGCCACCAAACTGAAGTATTGCAAGACTCTGACCAAGTCAACCACCTTAAGCACACACACTATGCCATTGAAGAGTATCTTAAATAGCGATGAAGCTTTGTTTGCTCCACCATATAATACTTTATGCCCAGCTTCTTACAGCACATTTTTCGAGCTACCACCCAAGCCATTCTGTCCATTGACACGTATAGCACCCATTGCAAGCGCCATAGCATTCCCATGTCCAAAGTGTTGCCCCAAGCTTGCTGATTGTTGAAGCAATCCTTGTGGATTAGTCAGATACATGCCAAGCTCCCAAACTAGTACCTTGAATGAACGACGTCATTGTCGTGGTGCGACTGCCACTTCGCACCTGCCATTTCTTCTCTTTGATTTACTGTCTTAAGTTCTCCCCACTTAATCTCACATCATCTCTTTAGCTTCCACTAGCCGATTGAACCATTCTCTTGTATTTTCCCTCTAGTACCTTGACATTCCAATATCTTCACTCTAAGAAGTCATCCATCAAATTCCTACTTTGCCTTCATCTCCATGAAGGCCTTTTACTAATTGCCTCAAGCTATCTCTATATTTTGTTGTTCCTCGGTCCTCTACACTTTCACCCTGAATATGTACCTATTCATTCTATTATTACCTTTACATTTGTGTCACCCTAGTACTTGAGAACACTTGTCTTCACCTTGAGTCAGCAATTAGTCACAATTTGGTGTCACTCTAGTTTCTTGCTAATCTGTGTTTTCACCCCAAGTGAACATTCCTTTTAGGTTCTCAAATTGTTCGTCTCTCTGAAGTGATCTCTCTTGCATCTTTGTGTCTTTCATATGTTGCCTTGAGTTAAATACATGACAAATATGGTATCCCTATTCCATTGGATTTTCCTAGCACAATTACCACTAATATAGGATAATATAAGGAAACTACAAATTGAAAGAAGAAAGAAAGCCCAAAATCTGAATTCTGGAAAATCTGGGCAGTGGTTTGAAATTACCAAAATACCCTTGTTCGTGCATTAGAAAATTATATGCTTTGACAGGGTGATTTTTTGGTCCAAATTGTACCATTATTTCAAATTTCAGCAAATTTCGATGAGTTTAGGTGTGAAACTATATACGCAAGTTTGTTGTTTTTGGATTTATAGAAGGAAACCGGGAACAAAAAAAAAGGAGAAGAAAAAAGACAATAAAGGAGAGAGTAAGAAAGAAAAAAAAGTTTACTTACTCATTGGTGAGGAGAAAAGAGAGGGAAATCCTATATTATAAATCTTCTAACTAAAATAGACTTGCCAAATAATAAAAAACTTGTAAAGAAAAAAAGAATCTTGGTTGACACAATATTTGCCTTGTTGGCGAAGTTATTGGGTCCCATAAACAATTTCTCAAAATATTCTCCACAATCTTAGAGAAAATATCTCTAAATATTCTCCACAATCTTAGAGAATATTGGACTGATGAATTAACATTGTTGATGCCCCTAATATCTCCCAAATATTCTCTAAAATCTTAGAGAATATTGGAGATATCTTTCAACTCATATTGTGGGGCCTTCTCATTGACTTTAGAGTCACAAGAGGACAAATAAAGGGATTGTTGTCCAACCACTTTTGTGGGTCCTATGGGTTGAGGTGGCAGCCCATAAAAAGACAAAAATACCCCCTAATGACTAGTCATTAAGTCCCTAAAAAC
>JAOXJP010115352.1:0-13996 GCA_025762735.1 Platanus orientalis
GATATTGGAGAGTTGCATACACTTTTTTTATTTTTTGCTTGATTATGTATCAATCAAAGGGGTCACTGAAGTAGTATCATTTGAGTAATCATGCATCTTTATTTTTTATAAGAAATATGCAGTGCTTACTAACAGAAATGTGAATTGTTTTACTGCTTGCAATTTATCACTGTCTCACTGTTGATCTTATTGGCTCTCAGTTCCAAAGGTTTTCTTAGTTGATTTGTAGTTAATACACTAATTCAGTTATGAGCTGATCTTGTTTTACAAATGATAGGTGATTACATTTGAAGGCTTAAGTTCTTGGGCGCTGATGTTTTAGATCTACTTTTTTATGTTTTCCCCATGTCTACATAGTTTATTAAGCCTAGTGTGGTATGCATGTAGGTGTATAAAGGGTGAACCTGCAATTGAGGAATACCATGAGATGTTTGCAGAAGCTGAGAAACTTAGAGTTCGTGTATCGGAGACAGTCATGCAGTCTAATGCTGCTCAACAGTTTCTTACACCTGGAAGGGTGGTAGTTGTCAAATCACAATCAGTGAGTACTTTAACTTTGGACACGGCATCCACATATGTAGTTGAAGTTTTTTAACCACATGACTTAAGAATTTTTCAAAGTAATATATGGTAGTGCTTGTGTTTTGAAGTGTAAGTTTTGTGTGTTTTTTGTGGAAGATAAGAAGGGCAAATTTTGTGTTGCACTGGTGTAAAGGTCCCTAGTTAGATAAAAATGTCCTCTTCCCCTTCCTCGTGAATGCAATATTTGACATCTATCATTGAAAAAAAGGAAAAAAAGAAAAAGAAAAACTATTATCCAGCTGATTTTGTGATCATTAAACTAGTGATGGCACTAACAAGGGAAAAGAAAATTCAAAGCAATGAATTTAAAACCAGTCATGGGAATTAAAGGTCTAAGAATTATGGAACTATGAACAATAGGATGTAGGTAAAATAAAAGATCAGCAAAACAGAATTTTATGAATACTATTAAGCAATTATTTAGTTGCTATGGGGTGGGTTTAATTGTTGTAGAATTGAGTAGAAGCTATGAGGGAAAATCTACTATAAAGAGGATCAAGAAGATTACATGTTTCAAATGATGGAGTAGAAGAGGTTTCCTAGAGATTCGCATGAGGACCTTTTATAGTTTCTTTCTTTCGTCTTGAGTAGACTTGAAGTTCTTTTCCTGCCTCATTCTCCCCCTTACTTTTGCTAATAAAAAATTCCCTCCTTTATTGTTTTCACTAACTTCCCTCTCACCACCATCTTTACTGAACTTGCTATCACCTTTAATTAAAGGTGATACCACTTTTATCCTTCTTGATTCGAAGTATACACCATGAATATACATTTAAGGATTTTGGGATCTAGCTTAGACCTGTAGGATTTTCCAAAAGTATTTTAGTCCAAAGTATACAGTTCATGAGGTAGGCTGCAACTTGCAAAGCTTTGGACTAAAATACTTTTGGAACATTCATAGTAAGAAGCAAGGCATGAGTAATAGCTAGGAGATGGCGATTTTTTTTTTTGCTACACCATTTTGTACTGGAGTTCTTAGACATGTGATACTGACAATATCAAGAGGCTATACGTCCCACGACTCCCACCCCATATGAGGGCAAGGTTCAAGATATGTACAAGAAGTGGGTTATTTTAGGTTTTAGGGACTGGGGGTATGATTGTAATAAGGTTAATGCCATGGGTAGTTTAGGAGTTTTTGTTCGTGGGGATATCTTTGTAATAAAGCTTTTAAGCTAAGGGTAGAATAGGGATTTCATGACTGTATGATAGCCTAAGTTTTTGTCCTTTATTGAGTCCAAAAAAAAAAAAAAATCATGTGTGGGGCCCAGAGCTGATTGACACCCCCTCTAAGAGTTGTTTTTAGTAATTGTTTTGTTTTAGAAAGTCTTGCTTAGGAAGTGTCCTAGGTGATTAGGTTTTTATATTTTTGTTCTTTCTATTTTTTAGGTTTTAGAGTCTTTTAATAAGGGTTACACGACTTGTATTCTTCAGCAATGGATTAATTATGAAAAAAAATTGAACATTTATCTTCCCCTCTCTTGGTTGTAGCCATTAGAAAACCCTAAGGGTTGGTCTCTCAAGTCTTCTTCTTCCCCAATCAGTTGGAACTGATTGGTTTCTTCCCCTCTTATCCTTCTTATTTCTTCTTCATTCTTTCTTATTCTTTCTCCTTTCTTTCTTCTATTTCTTATTCTCCATCTGCTGTTATCATCATAACAGTCCTTTTCTGGTTGGTCGAATTCATCAAGATTGAAGATAAAAGCTGTTGGAATCCAAGAATCTGTTCTTCATACTGCTGCAGGTATTCATTTTTTTTATCAATAAGGAGAAAGAAATTTTATTGATATGAAAATGAAAAAATGGCACTAAGCCCAACATACACACACGAGAAGTACTCCAAAGAGAAAGGCCCTAAAGAGAGATCATCTCATCCCATCTGAAAACCCAATCCGAATATCTTACATCATGAAAACCCGACCAATGTGACCCCCAATGGAAGAGAAGGGAGAAAACCGAAGACGGGAGATGCGCTATCAGAGTAAATGAGTCCTCAAAAATGCGTTCATTATGTTCCTGCCAAATAATCTAACAAATGACAACCGAGATTGCCATCTAAAGGGATCTGCCTCTAGGGGAAAGGTCTTCTATATACTTAGTGCTCCAAGAGTTAAGAAGCGAAGGCATGGAAGGGGGGACGACTCAAACTTTGCGGAACTGACAATGGCAATTGGACCATATCAAACTCACCACCTTACAATGAAGGAATCGATGATTAATCGACTCAACGTTTGAATAACATATGTTGCTTTGATTCACCATCTCAAAGTCTCTTCGCATTAAGTTGTCAACAGTGAGAAGCCGATTCCAAAAAAATAAGCTAAAGCAAAAACCCTGCTTTAGAGGGCATACCAGAGTGCCAAATGATCTGGCATGGGATACTAGAAGCCTCATTATGAGTCAACTGCTAGTAGCGGTTGCGGACAGAGAAATCCCCATTTGGAGCACCCTCCCACCTTCCACTGTCAACCATATCTACTGATGCCATAGGGGCCTCTTCTATCAGTTCAATAAGAGAAGCCATTTGAGGCACCTCTTAATCATTGAGTGGCCTTCTAAGATGGAGATTCCAATCATGGGAACCATCCCCTCTGAAAAGATGATCAACCAACATCCCATTTTTTGAGTCGAGCCTCTCTGAAAATGGCGGGAAAAGCATCCATAAGAGGGGCACCACACCATCTTCAGCCCAAAAACACACCAGAGTCTCACTTGCCATGCTAAAAGAAATGTGCCTATTGAATTCATCATGCCTAGCAGCTATGGCCTTCCAAAAACCGAACCATGGGTATCTATTAGTTGAAGACTCATCCAATCCCTAGCATCCGTCCCATATTTGGCTGCAATGAGAACCCTTCAAACTGTTGTTTTCTCCTTGCCACACCTCCAATGCCATTTGAATAAGAGAGCTCTGGTTATGATTTTTTAAAGATTGGATTCCAAGCCCACCCCTCTCCATCGGGGCACAAATCATGATCCAGCTCATAAGATGATTGCTTTTATCTTTATTGTGGGATTTTCTTAGGAATATATGCATAACCCCTTCAATGATCTTAATTACTGAAGTTGGCGCCGCCGAGATAGACATGAAATAGATAGGGAGATTAGACAAATCACATCTCAGGAGCGTCAATCTACCACCCTAGAGAGCAACTTGGCCTTCCACATATCCAGGTGACCCTCCACACGCTCATTGATAGGGCTCCAAGGAGCAATTGCCTAGTGTTGAACACCAAGGGGCAAGCCCAGATACGAAGATGTGAGAACCTCCACTTGGCACCCAAAACTCTACACAAGTGCTTGTACATTCTGAGCCGGACCGACACCAATAAGCTTGCTCTTGGCAACATTAATTTTTAGACCCAAAGAAGCCTCAAACATCAATAGGAGGCATCTCGAGTTCATCACTTGAGAAGGCTTAACTCGAAGGAAAAATAAAGTGTCGTTTGCAAATTGAATTAGGGGGATAGGAGCGGCTCTAATAGTTGCTTTACACCCAGAAATCAAACCCAAACTGTCAGCTTTGAGAGATGACCTGCACAACACCTCTATAACCATATTGAATAATGTGGGAGATAGGGGACCGCCTTGCCTGATACCCCTAGTTGGATGCGAGAAACCTTCAGAGCACTCATTGATTAGGATTGAGTACGAAACAGATGAGATGCAAACACAAATCCAAAATCTCCATTTGTGCCCAAAGCCCATCTTAACCATCACTTAATCTAGAAAATTCCAATTAACATGGTCATACGCTTTTTCCGTTTCCACCTTACACATGAGCCCAATAGTGCTTGCCTTGGACCAGGAGTTGAGGCACTCATTGACAATAAAAGAACAATCAATAATTTAGCACCCTTTTATGAATGCATGCTGCAAGGAGGATATGACAAAATCCAAAACTTCATTAAGCCGATGTGCCAGAACCTTCGCCAATATTTTATAAATGCCACCCAATAAGCTAATAGGTTTGAAATCTGAGATCTGTGCAGCCCCTTTTTCTTAGGAATGAGAGATATAAAGGAGGTATAAAGGCTTCTACAAAGGCTTGCATGTCGTGGAACTCAGCTAGAGCCATCATCAGTTCATCACATCATAACCGATCACATGCCAAAAGACTTTGAAGAATTTAATGGGAAATCTTTCTAGCCCTAGAGCCATTAAAACTTCCTCTCCCTCAAAGGGGCGTTCCAACCAAGTCCTTTGCTTCTCTGAAATGACATAATAATCAATTCCATTAAGCCATGGACGGTTTGGGAAAGGATCCAAGAAAAGGTTTACAAAATGCTCCGAAACGCTCGCCATGATTTGACCCCTGTCCTCATCTCAAACACCATTTATGTGCAACCTACTAATGTCATTTACTTTGGCTCGTTGATTTGCAACTTAATGGAAAAATTAAGTGTTATTAACCCCTACTTTCAACCATTGCACTCTTGAATTCTGTCTCCAATTAATCTTCTCCATTCGGATCCAGTCTGTGTAACGCTTTGGCATTTCTTCTCTCTCCAATTTTCATCCTTTGATAGAGGTCCTTGTTACTTGATCCTGAGTGTCTAATTCCTCCAATATCTTCAGGCAACTATCTTTATACACTTCCACTCTTCCAAATTTAACTTGGTTCCAAATTTTAATTTCCTGCTTTAAGGCTTTGAGCTTTTGAGCAAGGCAGAAGCTCGTCGATCCTTTAAATCTGAGATGGCCCCACCATTGCTCCACCTTTTCTTTGAACCTCGGAACCTCCAACCACACATAAGCTCAAAACAGAAGGGAGAGGGGCCCCATCCGCAATCTTCATGCTTGTGCAATATGAGGATGTGATCTGAACCCATGTTAGGGAGGGCAAGCTGTTGAACTTGCTCAAAATGGAATTCCCAACTGGGAGAGAAAAGAAACCATTCCATTCTGGTCATGGCTGCCAGGGCTTGATTATAAGTCCATGTGTACTTAGCCCCCAAGAGGAGGGGGGGACCACCAACTCATGGGCATTGATAAAATCAGCAAATAATCTCATCTACAAGTTATAAGAGATAGAAACTTTTCTCTCATATGGGTGTCTAATAACATTCAGGTCATCAACAATGCACCACGGACCAGGCCAAGAATTGTGCACCTGTGTTAGCTCTTCCCACATAAGCACCTTATCCGCTGCTGCTTGAGGCCCATAAAGTGCATAAAAAGCTCATTCAAAAGCATCCTCCCATATTTTGCATTTGATTGAGATGGAGAAACTATCTATGTGAGACTCCGTGACTTTGACCACGTCCTTGAGCCAAGCAACCATAACAGCCCCCAAGGCCCCAACGGCCTTCTTATGAATAAAATTCCAACTTCTTCTACCCCATAAGTCTGTCTGCTCCTTAGCTCCCAACTTTGCCAATTTGGTCTCTCGTAAGGATATCAAATATCAAATAGGCACCCCATTTCTTACAAAGCTCCTTAACTTGCAGCCTCTGGTCCCTCTCCCCCTAACATTCCAAGAGAAGATGTTCATCCTCATTTGAACGACAGCTTGATTGTGATGTTGCCCCTTACCCTCGCTATGTTGGGCACTCTTGTGGCAAGCCTCTGCCTTTTGACTAACCATCATAATTTATGGAAGAGGAAAGCCTTTTCAACTCTAATGAGCCCCTCTTCTCAGTCCTGCATTTTGGAGGGCCTGAGTTTTGATTGGTTTTGATGCTCCTGCGTCTCTCTTGATTTCTCGAAATAGATCTTCCACCTTGTATTTGATGCCGGTAAAGGATACCCCCATTTTGCGGCTTAGATGCATCACGTTTCTAACCACCCACTCAGACGACCGGGGGGAGGGGGAGGGGGGGGAGGCACAATGATTGGACCTTTGCATAATCTAGCTCCTGCTCCAAGTCGTGGCACCCCTTATCATACCCTGACGAATAGGACAGTCCTTCAAACTTAGACACATTATTGATTCCCTCAATAACCATGCCTTCCATCCTATCTGCCCATGAGGCCTTCTTGATATTTGTTGATTCAATGACAAGTTGACTCTTCGAAGGAGGAGATAGCACCGGCTCGGACATGGTTATCCTCACCTCAAGTGAGTGCAGGAGACCCAACTTTGATAGGCTCCCCTCAGAGCACTCGCCTTCTTCCATAATACACTTCTAGAATGCAACACCCCTCTGCTGCAGAACACAACCCCTAGACTCCGAATCAGAAGAGCCCCTTTCCAAAGCTCTGATGACACCTTTGCCTCTGCCATGAGATTCCAACAATCGTTTTGATCTCGACTACCCTTGAGCCTCCCAAACTTGGTCCTCGCAAATTACGATCCCATTTCTCCTTCTTAGGGCGGCCACTGTTTCATTCCAGGCGAGTCAAAGTAGTTTTGGGGGATTTATGAAAATGTTTAAACTGCCCTATTTGCTGCTGCAACGCCGTGCCCCTCTATTTGGGATTTAGCCCTAGACGATGTCCCACAAGCATCTCCTTCGGCCCTCTCCAGATGATGGGCTTGAAGTGCGCCTAACCCATCTTCCCCCCTTGGCCCTTTTATTCTAAATGACTTCGGTTTGGACCTGTTGGTCTGCTCGGGGTCCCTGAAAACCTTGGCCTGGTCCATTGAATTACCCAACTCCGGTTCGACCAATTTATCCCCAGCTGAGGGAACAATGTTGTCTTCCTCGACACATAACGGCTTGAAATACGACCTCTGTTCAGCCAAATTTGAATTTTTTATTCTATCCCCTTTTTCCGTACAACGAGCGTACCTACGAGCCTCCCTACCTTTTCTCACATCCACCCAATCATCTACATCCATTCTGACTCCACCAACCTTGCCTGCAAATCTTCCTTTTCCATACTGCAGAACAGGCTGGCTTTCTCTCTCAGCTGTTCGGCGACTGTCATACTTTCTGATGGTTAGAAAACCTCCCAAAGCTACCATATCCGCCGGAAAACCAATCCCTTTCGAGCTAGACCTGAGGCGTGTTCCATTTCTGGACTGACTCCCTCTGACCACCGACCCAAATTTAGATGTAACAGGCTCCTCGGTGCTCAGGTCTAGCATGCAGTCTTCCTGCTTTGGCCAAGAAGAAATCAGGTACGAATGAATCCCATCCTTTATGATAAAAGAAGCAGGAACTAACAACCCCCTAGGCTATATTACCATGTTGAGAAGTAGGATCAAAACCCACTCAACAAGTATTCGCCACTGTACACTGGTAATCTTTATTATTGTGTTGAAGTGGTTTTTAACCATCTAATGTAGGGACTGAAAAACAGGAAAAACATCACCCTTGGATTTTAACAAATAGATCCATGTAGTCAGGGAATCGTCATTAACAAAAGTGACGAAGTATCGGAAGCCAATTAAGGAAACCACAAGGGATGACCCCACGCTTCAGAATGGACTGCTGAAAAAAGGCATGGTACTTTGACTATGACTGATAAGATACATGTTTCAACAATTTTTTGGCATACTCGCATGTTTCCATAACAAAGATTAGAAACAGACAAGGAAGTAAACAAAGTGGGAAAAACTTATTTTAATCGAGGAAAGGATGAGTAACCAAATCTGCAATGCCACTGATATAGCTGAGCTCTCTAGGTATCAATAAGATCATGATTTGATGACGGTAACTGTTGAACTGATTTGTCGTTATGTGAAGGACTATCAATGGTATAAAGTCCTGCTCTCATGGTCTCTATCTATTATCCTTTTCATCTCCAAGTTCTGAAAGGCACAGTAAGATGGAAAAAGTAACACTATAGACTAATGAATGACAAATTCAAAGCGAAGTTTGGAACATGGAGTACAAAAGCAACAGGCATAGTGGGTGTGACAAAAATGGAACCTGTATCTACAATTGAAGAGAAAAATTCATCTGCTACTCTAACTTTGTGTTTCTCCGAATACACACGATATAAGGAGAAAAAGGAAAACATATCAATCATGTGTTCTGAAGCACCTAAATCAATGATCCAGGAGTGTGTATGGAAATTGAGGCACTGTGGGATGACGTTGAAATACCAGAGTGAGCAGAGGATAAGGTAGATGCAGTAGTCTGCGGCTCTAACTGTGCCACAAGTCTCCATAGAAACTCCATCCCTTCTCGAGTGAAGTTTGGTTGGCTAGAATTTGACTTGCTTGAATTCTGCTCGCATGCAATACCACTCATTACTATGAAGCTTCATGACTTTCAATTTCTCAAATCACCTCAAATGATTCTTCTCAAGGCTATAACCAGCCCACTGAAATCAGATATAGGACAATACATTTATACTTCAACAACACTTTGGATTGCGCAACTCTCAAAACACAAAGTCGAGTATCTGCCACAAGATTCCATCCAAAAAAGATATGCTCAAATCAAGTCTACTGGTATGTATTGCATCCTCTATTAGACAAACATCAACACTTGACCTTACACAGTTTGCAATTGATGCATTCAAATCTGCTGCTGAAAACAGCCACTACACAAACACTTGAACAGGTTTTGTCCTCAAATTATCATCACACCACCAGATTTAGACTCCCAAACACTTCAACAGATGAAATCTATCACTGCATACCAAATTTTTTTGGCCCCACACACTCCAAGGAAGTATCACCAATTCCAAATACAGAATTTCCCACTACTTTGATGCACAGGTCCAACTCTTTTTCCAACAACTACAGAAGAATATTTGATTCATTGTCAAGAATTTTAGTGTTGGACAACCCTCATGTCACATGTAGAACTTACAAAACCTTGCAATAATCACTAGTGAACATACCATTATAGCAGTACATAGACTAGATTTTAAGCAAACATGATGCCAAGAGGACTGTAGTAGTCATTCAAGAGCAGAACCATAGCATACAAGGATCATTTATACCAAAAGGAGCTCTATTTAAAAAAAAAATAAAAATGGGGAGGTTAAATGTGAGAAAAAGAAAAAAAGAAAACGTCACCGAATTCTCAAAACTCCTCCAACTGAGTAGGAATCTTTTTAACTTGTTATTTATTACGTGATGGACCAAGATACTGAAAAATCTCATAAAAAACCTCTATACTGTCATACCATTAGATCACATGAAATCTGGACTGTTGAATTTTTCAGAGAAAAATCCTTCTAAACATACTTTCAGGCTTCTAAAATTCCCAGAAAATGGTCACAAAATACCTTAAATCATTCTCTACCATGATCTAAGAATTTCCCTTTGGGTCACTGTTGCAGTCTGCTGAAGTCAACAGTACAGTTTGATGCAAGATTCAAAATGTTGGCGTCGGTGGAATGTCGGTCAGTAGGGATGCAAATAACCAATTATTATTTGTATTCGGTTCATATCCGTGTCTGAGAGATGGTCCCTCGGATTATTACCTTCTTCTAATATTCTTATAAAATCTAAAGAGATGTTTCTTGTGGGCTTGTAATTGTAAAGCGTTTGAGGGATGCTCCCTTACTGACATTAAGTGTAATTGGGCTATTCTTTGTGAGAGGTGGTTAGCCCCCTTTGTTGTTTTGTTGGGGTGTGTTTGTGGGGGGGGGGGGGGATATCTTCTTTAATATATCTTTGCTTTATCGAAAAATATATATATCCGTGTCTGTTTAAAGCAAATATGAATTTATATGTATCCGATTCAATTAAATATTCATTCGTTTAAAAATATCCAATTGTAAATAAACTGAATATGGATATATATACATCCATTCACACTAAATATCTGTATTCATTTATATATATATATATATATATATATATATATATATTATACCTAATGACTGATTTAAATTAATAGTCATATTATAATACTGTAGGTTATGTTACATTATAGTAGAGTATATAAAATACTTTTAACATTAACCCTAACCCATTGCCTAACCTAGTGAATACAGATTTTATATTAACCTAACTTGATGAATTTGTTTAATCAGATATATCTGTATTCAACTAACTTAACAGATACAAATATGAACGTATGCATATCTGATTCAATTAAATATCCATTCATTTAAAAAATATCCAATTATAAATGAACCAAATATGGATATGCCAATATCCGGATCATATTTGGTTTATCTGCATCCCCAATCGGGTCAAAATAAGACATATATCGTAAATGTTGAAAAGAAATATTGTAAATATCGAATATGTATCTAGAACGTTCGGGGGTAGCAACCCTGTTATAAATTTTGTGTTTTTTACTCGGAAAATATGTAATCCAGTGGCCAAACCTCGGTCGTTCTTTATAATGTCAAATCCGAGGGTTGTTAGTTGTGGGTGTTTCTTTTTATGGTTTCAGGATCTTTTAAGGTTTTTTAAAGGAAGTTCTTTGAGGGGACCCCTTGTACCCTTTCTTTAATATTTTTTTTCATAAAAAAAAATTCTTTGCAAAAGTGGATTGTCCGATCCCTAGCAGGGATCAAATGATCCAGTCGTGGATTGGACGATCCATGCTAGGGATCAGACGATCCACTGTGGATCGTAATCCTAGGTCTAGACTCAGACCGGTCCTGTCCGATCACGAGTCAGATCAGGTGATCCGATCCGGGATTGGATGAGTTTTGAAACCGTGTGTGTGAATGCTTCCTACCCAATGTGTAATTTCCTTGAAGCCCTAGGTGCAATAGCCTAGGTTCTCCTCTCGTCATCTTCTTTTATCCTCTTCATTCCAAGTTACTGTTCACCGTAAAGTGATTCTTCTTCTCTTCTTGATCTTATCATGCTCTCTGCATCATCTTCTTCCTTATACTTCTGTATTGTATTTTTTTTATTCTATATGGTATCTCCATTTCAGCAGCCACAATCATCATCAAATCATCGATATTGCTTCCCATCCTTCCCAGAAACCCTAGTTTCAACCTTAATCTGCCATGCTGTTTTATTAGTCCACATTCCACAATCTGCAGTTTATTTACAACCACAATTGGCTGACCAGTAAGTTACATCAGATCAGCAGAGAAATCACCTCCGTAACTGCTGTCTCCTTTTCTTAATCTTCCACACTACTTCTTTTCTTTAGGATCAAACTCTTATAAATATTCTAGTCAATATCCAATAAACCCTACTCAGTTTCACAATTTCTTCATACCTGTAAACCTGAACCTTGATTTTTTTTTGGCCTTTCAATCCAAATCTCTTTCCATAAGTTTTAGCCACTAAAATCTCTCTTTATTCTATATAACCATGATAAACTGCTGTTTGATTAGAGCTTAAAGCCCTAATTTTCTAGTGCAGAATCTAATCTTACATCATTAATACTTTTAACTGCAGCAAGAGGGATTGATGTTGTATTGCTTTTAGCATCTGCATATACTAGTTGGCATATTCTAGTGTTCTAAATTATGTTCAGTAAAATATGCTGCAGTCTGTAGACTTTGCACCATGGTTTAATTTTATTAAGCTATACATTGACAGATTTTGCTTTGGTCATTCAAAATGCTATTTTTATCTCTAATACTCTACTTTCTTTGCTGAATGTGTCATGTATAATTGACAGGCCCAAGACCACTTGCTTGGAGTTGTCCTGCAAAAACCTTCTTCTAGTAGTAAACAGTTTATTGTTTTCATATTGAAACCTGATTTGCCGTCATCTATGCAAACTCCTGCCAGTGATAAATCACAAAAGAAAGAAAGTGACAATTTTCCACAAGGTTATTTTATGCCTCCAAAATCTAAACGTGGTGGGGATGATGAGTACTTTTCAGGTGCCGTTTCTTGCAAAGGAACAGGTGTTATCAATATAAAATTTCCACACTGTGGCAGTGCTGCTGGGATGAATTATGAGGTTATTGAAATTGAACATAAAGAGTTCGTGAGCATATGCAATCGCAAAATAAAGATTGATCGAGCTGGGCTTCTTGAAATGGAAAGTAACGCTGCATACTCAAAAACAGTTCAACAGCTGTTAGATCTGAAATCTAATGGAAATAAGTTCCCTCCAGCCTTAGATCCACGTAAAGGTATGGTCCTTGCTTGCTGAACATTTGTATTTATACTAGAGAGAGATTAATAGACTGACTTGTATCAGTGCATTCATTTTAGCCTTATATGAAATGAGTCTTGTTATACTTTAAAGCTAGTTTAATCTGGCTTCTGCTCCATTGGAAGAATATGCAAGGAGTTTTTCTTTGTAAACTTTTGTTTTATGTGCATTTTTGTATCATTTTGTGCCCTTAAAGGGCATTCAGTGACGTAATGGACTCTGATTAATGCATCTTGTTCTCAATGTTGTCAATCGTGTAGTTGTACCTCTGTCTTGCATCATCAATAGATGTATATATTTTTGGGCGTAAATTTACTTTCTACTAAAAACTATGACATGGATAATTAGTTTAGGAGAGCAGGTGGCCAATCATGATTGTTTCATGGGGAGAATTGATTTTTAGATTGGGGTAGACTTGGATTGTTCGTGACTGAGAGTGAAGCAGGACAATTCAGTCTGGTCATTGTGTGTGGGACAACTGCTGTTTGCAGTGCAATGTATTCTCAGTCTTGGGGGAGAAATGTGCGTGTCTGCATTAAGTCGGATTTTTGTGAGTTATGTTGAAAAATCTCATCATAGGAGGATAATTTCAAAATGGCTGTTTTAATATCCATATCCTTTGTTTTGGTTCGCTAAATTCTAATGCTCAATTTCAGGTTATGCTTAAGATATGTTGGACTTAGGATTCTATCAAGTGATTTCTGTGGATAGTTGGGTAGGGTTCAAGATATATATTCGTTCGATCTTCTTTCAAATGTACAAAATTTTTCATGGGTGAAAATGATGGAGTTTGATCTATCAAAAGAGAATATATATAAATATACACACACACACACAAACATCCCATACTCAAATTTGATGGGCTTATGCAGGGGTATTTTGGATTTAAAATTTTTGTTTGGAAATTATAATTTTTTCAATTTTGGGTTGATCTAGGTTCGTTATTGTCATTCAGTTTGGGGGTTTTTATTTATTTTCAAGTAAGCTAGGTTCTAATTTTTTTTGGAAAACAAGTTTAATTTCTGTCACTTTTTTGGGGCATATTTTGGTGGGTTCAACTTGATTTTGGTGTCATATGGAAGGTTATTCTATTACCATTCCAAAAATTCCAAGATCTTGCAAATCTGATATGATTTGGAATAAGTTATGACTAAAATACTAGCAGGGTATCACTTTGTGACGGGAATCAACTATTTTACAATTATTTTTGTTAGTAGAGTAGCTTTTGGAAATCTAAGGTGTAATAGCTATATAAGTATATATACTATTTGTAACTTAGATTTTTTATTTATTGAATGGATGAAATTTTGAAGAAAATTTGCTAAACAACTCTTGGAAGTGTGAATGCCTCCAACCCAAGGTTTGATTGCCTTGAACTCTAAGTGTGATTGTCTAACAACAACTAGTGTTATTCTAATTAGTATCTTCTTTTCTCTGTGTTTTTCTCCTTTGTATGTTTTTTTTCCTACAAAATCCTT
>JAOXJP010115363.1:0-27999 GCA_025762735.1 Platanus orientalis
CTCTCTCTCTCACTATATATATATATATATATATGTGTGTGTGTGTGTGTGTGTGTGTGTTTCATGTGTCGAGGCTCTAATATTCTAGTGTTGTTTTGTACCTGTCCTTTGTCAAGGCATTCTTATAGTATTTGCAGTCATGTTCAAATATTACATTGTTTTAGTATCTTTAGGTTTTTCTTATTTTTTATATTCTTCTAAAATTCCTATAAAAGCCACCCGTTTCACTCAAGCGAGCATCTGGATTGGCACCTAATGGGGAGGTGAAGACCAAGACTATTGATCAACAGACCATCCAAGAAATAGTGTTTCATCTAATTAAAACTGGAGATTTAAGCACTTAATACTTTCACTTATTTTTCTTTTCTACGCTACACCGTCGGCATCAGCATGAGCAAATAACCCAATTTTTCTCTCTTTTAAGTCCTGCAGCAGATTATGATGAATGACTCTATTACATTCAGTACCACAGTGACTACATGTGATCAATTTGAAGACTATCAGGTACAAGCATATTATATACAGATAATCAGTAATGAAATCCGAAGATTATAAAAATTAGGTACATTATAAACCAAAAAAATTGATGAAAAAAAAAAATTTCTAAACCAGAAAAGCAACTTGATTAATAAATTAAGAATTCAAAACTCAACCATAGTCACAAGTCCAATGATTAACAGTGAATTTAACCACAACCCAGTAAGGAATTTTGTGTTTGCCACAACACTCATAACATGGATAGCAGAACCATTGCCAGGAAGACTTACCAGGCTTTGTAATAACCTTTTCTTGTGGCTTTAACATAATCTGATGACGATACAATGATGGTCATGGAAAGGAAATATGAGTACCATAAATTCAGACAGTAGAAATAAGTAAACTAAGATAACTATTTTGAACCAAATACCTGAACAATCTGAGCTTCACCACCCAAAATTTGAAAAGGTATCACAGCTGATTGTGGACTCTGCAACATGGGATTCTCCCATTAGTTTATGAAGCACACAGGATGACAATGTTGATGCACAAAAGAGTAGATGTTCCCACAGTCATGTTACACTTGTAAACATCATGGTAATGAGCTAATTCCAGGGGGTAGAAGCAAAGTTTAAAATCCCCATATTTAGGGGTGGCAAAAAAAATACCAGGGGAATACAAAGGTTCCAAAATATTGATGAAATTTTTCCAATATTAATACTTCCTACAAAAAAAAATTCTGCCCAAGCTAAAACCCATCTCAAATCCATTATTTTGCTTTTTATTTGAGGAAAAAAAATAACAACACTTCATTCCTTTTTGGTAAATAATGCTTTTTATTTTTATTTATAAAATAATTAAAAATTATTTATTTTAAAAATGATAAAGTATATACGTGTGTATAAATTGTAAATAATACACGTGTGGACACGCACACACACACAAATGAAAGTTTATGTAGTTGAACAATTTTGTTTACAAAAAGGCTAATCTAGGATGAAATATAATGTAAGGTAGTTTTCAATTGATATGTTTGGTAGCCATTTATATAATCTATATGGTAGTTATTTGTTTATCTATGTCATTATTTCATACATAGATGCTTATTTAAGTCTAAGTCTTGAGTGTGTAATCACACTTATCTAAGCATTCCTTAAAGTTTCATTAAAAATTTTAACTGTGATTAACAACAAAATTGTCACCAACTTTCCATTATTTCAAAATATTCTAGCAAAAGCTCACCAATGTTTCCATCCCCAAGGCGAAATATCCATCGAAATTGAATTCTATTCCTTGAGTGGGAATAGCAGCTACCACCCGCATTCAACCCACCTAAGCAGCTGCCTCCATCCATGGAAGCACTAAGGAATTTTCTTCATCTTTTTCAATATGAAAAAAAAAATTGGGGGGGTGGGGGGAGAAATGCATGTTCATAGTAAATCTCATCCCTCTTTTATGCCATACATTTAAAAAGGTCAAAGAGTCAAAAAATCCAGGTAAGGGAAGTCAAATACTCTATTGAAAGTGTCAAGGCTTTAATGTGATGACGCTAGGTTCCAATGTTAGTCTATTAGAATCTCTACATGCTAAGCATTCTAGAGTTTGTTAGCCTCTTATGGTTTTTACTTGAGAAGAGTTTAAACTAATAAGTAGGTGGCACGAAATCTATGATAAAAGAATGACAGATCACCTAGACGCCTTAGTCTCCAATGATAAAAAGGGTAAATTACAGAATGATCCCCTAAACTATCTGACAGTATACAGATTCCCCCCTCATCTATCAATAGTTACAAAAATCCCCCTTGATCGACATTGTAGAGTGCATAAAACACCATACCGTCAACTCTCCGTCATTGACCGTTAGTCAGACGCATCACGTGACCTGAATTTTTTAGTTAAACCCTAAACTACCCTTATTACACATGAGGTGGTTTTTTATCCTGATAAAATTGCCCCTAACCCAAATAACCTTCATCTTCCTCCCAAGAACCCTAAACTACCACTGACCCTCTCCACCTCTGCATCACCGACCCACCTCTCAACCTCTAAACACAGGTCTTTAACAAGACACCTCGAGCTGTTGGTGCATACCAAGCCTTGACTTCGGAAATTTTTAGAGTAATATAATTCCATTATTGGAATTGTTCCCAGATCGTAGAATTCATTGGGAGTCATCTATTGTAGGTTTTTTCTTTTAAATAGGGAAGGTATATTTGGTAATTACACACTAAATCCAACAGTCTTTCTCATCTTCTTTCCCACCTCCTGTTCTCACCTCGTCATTCTCTTTTCTGCAACTCAATTCCCACCCTGTATCCCTCAATTCTCTCTTTTAAAGCCCACTTTTCCTGAAGCTTATCTTTTCAATCTAACCAAAACGCCCCCTATTAATTTTAATTATTTTCCTTTTATGTGCAATCTCCCTAATTACTGCATGTTTGTCTTCATTCCCCCCTCCTTTTTTCCCTTGATTTTTATCATATTTTAGGGTTCCACGTGAACACCACTAATCTCTTTCCTTCTATTCTTTTTACCCAACTCACGTCTATCTCTCCCCTTATTTATCTTTTCCTTCTCTATTTCCTTATTCTTTCTCCTAAATATTTTGTTGTAACATATCATTAAATACCATTTTAATGTTGTATACCATTTAAAAGATTTGATTATTAGGAAGATTTGCTTCTTTCTTTATCTCTTTTATAATATCTCTCATACTAATTCCCAAAATGCACCTTCCCATTATTTTCCAAATCTGTCTCCCCTACTTCCGAGCCTAGCCTGAAAAACCCCAGCCCAAGCTTAGGCCCAACAAGGGCCCGGGCCTAGCCCGAACTTTTATTTAGGGCCGGGCTCAGGCTTACCTCCGTCCAGCCCAGCCCAAGACCCGAACTTTTATATATATAATATTAAGTATTTTAAAATCATCAATTTTACATAGCATAGCTTAGCTTAGTTGGTAAAAATGTTTTTTTGCAAAAAGTCTTGGGTTCAAGTCCTAGTGAAATCAATGAATTTTTATAGTAAACTATCCTTAGAATTTAAATATATAGTTTTCTAAGCTTTTTAAAAACTAGTAAAATCTTGTAGCTCAATTGGTTAGAGCAGTAGTTCTTACATGATAGGTCTAGAGTTTGAACCTAAATCTCAACATAAACTTTTTTTGAAATTCATGGGCCGGCCCAAAGCCCGGTCCGAGGCTAGATAAATTAATTTGGGCCGGACCTAGGCCTACCATGGCTATATCCCTATATCGGTCCCTCTTCCCACTAAAATCCTAATTTGTCTCTTCCCTTAATTTCTCCCTATCTTCCTATCAAAATAAACATATGGCAGTTACCTAATCATAAAAAGAAGATATCAGCCTCCATGTTCACACTACACATTGATAAAATTGAAAGTGGCACACAGTGGGCACTCTCAACCTATGTTCAGATTTTAATGATACACACACTCTCTCTCTCATGGAATTACACATCAGCCATATTCATCAATCCATCTCAATAATATTTTTTTCTTGTTCAGGTACTACTTATAGTATGTAATACCACAAATTTGTCCTTTTTCCTCAACTTATTTACACCAATATTGAAATGGGTATGCCAAGGTTAGTAGTTTTGGTCATGGTTTTGGTAGATAATGCATGAGGAGTTCATTCGACTTTTGTTTTACATTGTTGTTTTACAGTATTTTTTGTTTAGATTCTTTAGATTATATTTCTTTCCATCATGCTTATATTTTGTTGCTTTAAATGTTAATATTAGCTGGTGCTTATTGTGTGTATATGATTTTTGGGTCGATATATAATAGGAGAATAAACCAATTTAAAGGAAAAATCTTTTCATTGTATGTTTAAGTTCATTTGATCAAGCTGGGCTAAATAGATCTTTTCCATCGACTACACTTCAAGTGCATGGTCTAGATTTTACAGTATTTTTTATTTCTACTCTTTAGATTTTACTTCTTTCCATCATACTTATATTTACTACTTTAAATGTTAAAATAGCAGAAGCCAATGCTCTGTGTGTGTGTACGTGTGTACGGGCACACGTGCGTGCGTGCATGTTTGTGAATTTTGGTTTGATATATAATAAAAGAAAAAGTCAGTTTAAAAAAAAAAAATTCCCATTGTACAAGTTAATCTGATACACGTGCATGCATGCATGTTTGTGAATTTTGGTTTGATATATAATAAAAGAAAAATTCAGTTTAAAATATATATATATATATATATATATATATATATATTCTCATTGTACAAGTTAATCCGATCAAGCTGTGTTTTGGTTAAATAGATTCTTTCCTTTTTTTTCTGATAAGAGAAGATACATATATTAAAAGGGGGATAAGGCATCTCCAAAGCCAACACCCTACTGGGATTACAACAATGAGGAAATTCTAAAGACATTTCCCCACCCTGTCTTGATATCAACAAAAGAATATCCTTCACACAATTTCATGACCCCGCCTAAAAACAAAATAAATCCTTAGCTTTTTTTTATAGATAATGAAAGCTGCTTCAGCATTGTTCTCAAATGTGCGGCTATTCCTTTCAGCCCAAATAGACCAACAAACAGATGGGCATATCAAATTCCACAAAATTTTGGCCTTCCCCGAAGTCTTTACTAGTTGCCAGTTGTGAACCATGTTGGAAATCTCCCCCAGGAACACACACGTAACTCCCGCCTCTCTCAACGATTCTTCCCATACTTAACGGGCAAAAGGGGAATGGATGAGAAGGTGATTGACAGATTCACCATATTGCCAACACATAGGACACATGTTAGGAATGTACATACCTCTTTTTGAAGAAGATCAATAGTTGGAAGTCGTTTCCAACAGGCTGTCCACACAAAAAATCCCACTTTCCAAGGGATCTTTAACTTCCAAACCTTCTTCCATAGATCACAATATCACATGGCTCACCCCTCTCACCAATGAGCTGGTAACATGATCTAACAGAGAAGATACCATTGTTTGATTTAGTCCAGCTCCAAGAATATTCTACATCACTCTGCAATCTAATATTCTCCACCACCCCCATCATTTAAGGGTCTTCATAGGTACCAATTCCATTCATCCACCTCAGTAGGGTCTCTGCTATCCACCACCATTATACCTTTGTTGCAAGCTATTGCATAAATCAGAAGTGCTTCCACGCATAGAGGATGGTTAGAGCACCCCGTGTCATTCCAAAACTGAGTTTTCCTTCCATTTCCTACCTCAACCCGAATAGCCTCTTTAAAACCTTCTACAATGTGCATGATACCTTTCCAACAACTCACTCCATGATAGGATGTGGGTATTTTCGTTCCCCAATCATTTGCAAAGCCATATTTGTTTGCGGTCACTTGCCTCCAAAGGCTATCATGTTCATTCCCATATCTCCACAACCATTTGGATAACAAAGCTTTATACATCTCCTGGATCCTTCTTATCCCTAGACCGTCATTTCTTTTGGGTTTGCATATCTCTTCCCAAGCAACTAAATGAAGGCCCATTGCATCTTTCTCCTTCTCCCACAAGAAGTTCTTTTGAGCTTTTCTATTTCCTTTGTTACCAAGGAAGGAATGACAAATAAAGACAAAAAATACGACGGCAGATTCCCAAGAATTGACTTAAGCAATGTAATTTTGCTTCGCTTTGATAAATATAAACCCTTCCACCCAACAAGTCTTCTATTAATAAATTCCAAAACTAGATTCCATGCCGCTTTGCTTTTGAAAGGTGCCCCAATAGGGAGACCCAAATAGGTAGCAGGAAAAGTACCTGTTTTACAACCCAAAACATCTACAAACCTCCAAATATCATCTACCTGACCCATACCATAAATGCAACTCTTATGAAGGTTTATTCTCAAACCCGAGACAACTTCAAAGCACTGGATCACACATCTGAGGTATTTGAGTTGTCTTAAAGAATTTTTACACGACACAGTAGTGTTGTTGGCAAACTGGAGATGGGTTACCCCTAATCTCTCGTTTCCCACCTCCACCCCTTCCAACAATCCTCCATGAAAAGCCTTAGACAGCAAAGAACTCAATCCCTTCGCCATTATCAAAAATAGGAAAGGAGACAAGGGATCACCTTGTCTTAAGCCTCTAGCACTCCTGAAATACTCACCAAGTGATCCATTTAAAAGAACAGAGGACACGGTACCATAGCACTTTTTCATCAATCTTCACCACCTCACCTCAAAGCCCATCCATTTAAAACAGCATCTTCTTTCTTAGGGATAAAGGATATAAATGTAACATTGCTACCTATGTCCAGGAATCCTTCCTTATGGAAATCTTCTATAGGTTTCATCAAGTCTTCCCTCACAATCTCCCAACAAGATTTGAAGAACACCATAGAAAGCCATGAGGGCCCAGCAACTTCTCATCATCAATACTCCATATTATACTTTTAATTTCATCAACATCAAAAAGGTCTTTCCAACCAATCACTTTGCTCCTCTGAGAGGGGCTTGAAGATCAAGCCATCTAGCTTCAGTCTCGTAATCCTTGGATCCGTATAGAGATTCATTAAGAAATCTGTCACATGATTTTTTATTCTTACTTTGTCATCCATCTTATTTTCAATGCACAGCTTAGATATAAAATTCACATTTCTTCTAGCTGACGCAATCCGGTGAAATATTTCGTATAACCATCCCCTTCTTTCAACCATTTTTATTTTAGCCTTTTGTTTCCATTTTATTTCCTCCAAACTAACCACCTTTGCAAAGTCGTGTTTAGCTAGGTCTCTTAGGGCCCTTTCCTCCCTTGATAGGCTTCTCTATTCCTCCAAAATATCCCAATGTTTCAACACCTCCAAAAATCTTTTTTTTCTTCTCCTCCACACATTCAAAAACATCATTGTTCCAGACCTTGAGTTTCTCTTGCAACAACTTTAGCTTTCATCTGAATCTTTGCCCCAGTCTTCCTGATACCTCAAAACTATCCCATCAACACATCATAAGATCTACAAAACCTGAGAATTGAAGCCACATGTTCTCAAATTTAAAAGGACATAGATCAGATTTCTCTAGCTTCCCGTTTAGCAAAATGGGAATATGATCAGAAATTAATCTGGGCAAGGATTCCCCTTTAGAAAAAGGAAAGAGCAAGTCCCATTCCAATGAGAGGAAATACCTATCCAACTTGGATAGAATAGGAGTCTCCTGTAAGCTCGACCATGTGAACCTATTTCCAGAAAGTGGTAGTTCCCTAAGACCATGGCAGTCAACAAACTCATAAAATCTATCCATGTTTATGATATTTCTCACCCTTCCACTCCTTTCCCCTGGTTCCTTTATCTCGTTAAAATCACCAACCAGACACCACAAACCTTGCCAAGAATCTCGAATCCTATCCAATTCAACAACAAAAATATGGACTCAAGCTGCTCATGACTCAAGTTGCTTATGCATGGCCCATACCCCCCTATAATAAGTCATAACTCCTCAGACCCCTTTAACTTCCCCTTTATCAATACCCAAAACAAATTCACCCTAGATTCCACTACTTCCACCACTCCCGAATCCCATATCACATAGATGCCCCCTGAAGCCCCAACAGAAGAAATGCAAAACACCATCCAAAGCCGAGAAGGGACATACCTAGTGCATTAGGTTTCTATCCACCCTACTCATCTTTGTTTCCTGCAGTAAGATAACTTCTACTTCACTCGATTTCACCATTTCCTTCACCATTGCCCATTTCTCCAATCTTCCTTAACCTCTAATATTCCAAGAAAAAATAGATAGATTCATTGGGAACAACACTCAGCCCAAATAAGCTGAACAAACCAACAAATTAACATCCACAGAGGGATCTAGTCCCCCTATATCCTCTATTGCTACCCCTTCTAGAAACCTAGACAGCTGGGGTTGAATTGCGCACCTTCCTGCTTACCCTTCTGAAGTTTTTAAAAGGTCACAATACAGAAATTTCTCTTTCAAGTGTCATAAACAATTCAATAGCCTACATCCAACCCCATCAAAGGAAACCCCAAAGAGAATTGACTTACTGTTTCAATTTGGCTAAGGACCCATATCGAGACTTCTAACATCTTTTGGTCTTGATCCTCCACCCGAATTATAGACATGGCGTTCTCCCATCCCCCACCAAAGGAGCTATCGCCTGCAAGGCACCACTGCTTGGTCTGCCGTTGCCTGCTCTAAATTGTGAGCCATGTTTGAAGGATCTACTCCCTTCCTAATTCTGACACCTTTGTTTCCTTCCACCTCGTGTCTCAAATCGACGACCTGATTCGCACCTTCCAAAATCACCCCATCATGATCCTCCATTCCTTCCATGCCGCCCCTGATCTCCAATGACTCCCATTCACACATCCAATGCCTCAAATTGATAGGTTTCACCGCCTTTCCATTGACCTCCTGAGCAAGGGACATGAACCGAGGGATATCATCTCCCCCGACAATTCACTCTGCTCCAAGATACCACCAAATCTTCCACCCTGCTTAATCTAGTCCCGACATCTTGGTGTCGGTTCTCATTCTCCTCAAAGCCTCCCATTTCCTTCGCCAGAGCATCCCCAAAGTGAGAAATGACCCATTCCATGGGCTTCACACCAACTACGTGGTCTAGAAAACATGGGATTTCAATGCTCACCATCTTATTAGATATTGTTAGCTTATGGTAAGAATTGTGTCTCCATTGTCCATCAAATTAAATATCCCTTCTTACACAGTTTAGGTAGACTCTTGATTAGTTAGAAATCACCTTACATTCCAAATATTGGTAAACCTAATCAATGTTGCAGTTTTTTATTCTTTTAGTTGCCTATAAGGTTTATATAGCAAATACAATAAAAAAGCATCTATATTGTTATAGGATTTCAACTATTCAACTTATTGGAAATCAAATATGAGATTTCGACTAAACATCGTGTTTTTATTCATTATTAACAATAGTTAAAAAAATAAATTGAATAGTAAGACGAAAACAATTGTTTTGTGAAGGTATCGTAATTACATCTTTTTGAGAGAGATAGAGAGATAAAGGGCAATCTTTATTGATAAAAGCAAAAGGAAATGAGAAAACAAAGCAAGCACAAGAGAAGACCATCACCAAGGAAGTGAAGGGCCACAACAAGAAAAGAAAGTAACAAGCAACAAGAAAAAAAAATCCCACAATAACCACAAACACTACAACTCCTCACACCAAATGGAATATCACTCCCTCTCCACAAAATTTGTCCCAATGAAAATCCAATCAAATAAAGCTCTATATATGTATTAGAAGAGCTCCTCATATTACCCTCAAAGATCCTAAAGTTCCTCTACTTCCACATGCCCTAACAAATGGCTCCCGAAAGCTAAAACCAAATGATTGAAGGTAACCACTTCAAATCACAGATTCACCAACAGGAAATCAACTCACAAAAATGGGAAAGAAAGGACTAAGAAATACTAAGGCAAATGACACATCTATTTGTCAAATTTCAACCCCTACTCTACAAATGATCAAGGGTGAGAATTTTATCAGAAAAGCATTCCGTAGAAAAAAAGAAAAAGACTTTTGAAGGGATACCTAAGATCTAAATGCCTTTGTGAGGAAAAGAAGAAGACCTACACTCATCCAACTCCAAGTATAAAGACTTAGGAGTAAGTCTTCCTTTCGTATAGATAACCCAATCCCAAACATTCCCCAAATTAGGATCCGACTTCATACCATCAAGAGAGCTCAACAGCCTACACAACTTGCTCATATCCCAATCATTCAAATTTCTACGAAGTCTAGGCATCCAAATATTTCCTAAGACATCAAAAGAATCCACCACCAACACCTAGGGATCAACAATCAAAGAATAAAGGATCCTCAAAGACTCCTTTAACAAGACCTCACCCACTCATCTACAACAACAAACAGTCTTATCCCAACTATTTGGGGTTGGCTACACGAATCTTGTTCTGCCATTCCGCTTCATTTAGGGCCATATTTGTTGTTACATTACAAGCTGCCATATCTCTCCCTATTACTTTAACCCAGGTCAATTTTGGCCTTCATTTATTCTTTCTAGCACCTTCAACTTGCATCATGTCAATCCTCACTGGCGCAATCAATGGTCTTCGTTGCACATTACCAAACCATCTCAATTGATTTTCCCTCATTTTACCACCTATTAATGTTACACCTAAGCTCCCACGAATGGATTCATTCCTAATTCTATCATTTCTAGTCTTGTCAGTCATTCATCTCACCATCCTCATTTCGGTCACACTCATTTTATGTACATGTTGTTTGTTGGCTTCCCAACATTCTTCTCTATAAAGCATGGTTGGTCTTATAGCTAGTTGTCTTATAAAATTTTCCCTTCAATTCTAGTGGTATTCGTTTATCACACAACACTCTAGAAGCACCTCTCCACTTCAACCATCCTGCACTAATTCTATGAGCAACATTATCTACAATATCTCCCTCTTAATGCATGATTGAACCAAGATAACGAAAATGGTCACTCTAAAGTATCTTTTGGCTATCAATTCTAACTACTCCCTCATTTCTACTTCTATTTTGGCTAAACTTGCATTACATACATTTTGTTTTAATCCAGCTTATCATAAACCATTTGATTCTATAACATCCCTCCATAGTTCTAATAAAAGAAATCAAAGAGAAACTAGGCCTATAATGGGGAGGCTGCAAGGGTGGATTTCTTAGGTTTAGGGTTCTTGAAACTTGGGGGGAATTCAAGAATATGTGATTTTAGGGTTGGAAATTAGGGAAAGTAATATGGATGGATTTAGATGATTGGGGGAGGGTTAGGTTTAAAAGGAATTAGGGTTTGGAGGAAAGGGATAAAAATAATTAAAGAAAAAGGGTTGCTCAAAAATTTCTGGTTTCAAGAAACCCAAAGAAAGTGTTTTTAAAGGTTCTTGAAACACAATTTTATAAGATATATGTAAAAGGTTAATGAAAACATAATTTTAGAGATCAAAGAATGGAGAAAAGAATCTTAGAAATCATAAAATTAACAAGAATAAAGAAGATAAAAGAAATGATGGAGGAGAACTCACCTTACATGTGAGGGATTCTTGGGGGAAGAGACACCAGTCGTGTGACACAAAGAAACACCAATCTTTATTTCTGCAAAAAATTGTTGTACAAGGATGACTGATTGGGCTTTATATAAGCCTTTAATTGTTTAATTAAAAAGCATGGACTAAAATACCCTTAGACTTGTGTCATATGGCCAACACTTAAAAACTCCCATAAACTTAACAAAAAAACATAAAATATCAGTCCTAAGACTTCTATAAATTGCTAATAACTCCCTCCCATGGCTTTATGGCCTTATTACATGAAAATTCCCCATAAAAACTCCACAAAACATAAAGAAAACTACTACAATCAAGTAGGGTAGCAAACAGTCTTCTTGAAAACTCCTTTAGATCTTGGCTTGGGCTTCCAAAGGGGGTATGTGCTCTCTATCCATTGCAATGCTACAGCATCAAAATACACCTCAACAACCCCAACCGACACTCATCCGCATCACAGAAAATCATGGTATCATCTGCAAATTGCAAATGAGAAACTACCTCCAACCTCCCGAACTTAAAAAATATATCATGTATCAACCTGTGATGTCAAGACACAATGGAAAAACAAATTTGGGAGCAGTGGGAAATGTTTTAAAAGAGGGAGAAATTATAGGAGAGGAGGAAGTAGAGGCTTAATGGAAAATGTTTTAAAAGAGGGAAAAATTATAGGAGGCTATTAATACAGGAACGGTAAGTTAAAGATAATTAAAAAAGAAATAATTTAAAGATTTTAGGTGGTTGATTTACTTTAGGAATAGAGGTGTATGTTTTGATAGGAAAAAGAGAGAATATGAAGGAAATATGCTAAGAGAGAGAATTTAGGAGTTAGAGAGAGAAGAAAAGGAAGACGTGTGAGATAAACCTTCTCTCCTAAATTATATCTTCTTATTAATTATGAAGATAAATCTTTTTACAATTTAAAATAAAACCTTTTAATCCCATATTATCATTTGTATTTTTTTGTTTTTATTATAAAAAAATATCACCTCAACAACGCACATGCAAATTTAAATTTTTAAAAATATTGAATAATACTTTTTAAAATATTGATATTATTATTCCTCTTGACATTGCGAATTCGCACGGGTACATTGCTAATTGTTGACATTTCCAAGCGTCGCCAACAGTTATCCATAGAGAGCTAGATGTCCATTAACCTAAATGATTTCATCTTCAAGTTCAACCCTCCTTGTTGCTACTCTTCTACTCATCGTTGCCAGTGCACTACACCCATCCCTGTTACTACTCCACCACCATCCCTACACCCCCACTAAACCTCCGCTAGCAGCAATCCTCTACTTCAACTCCTCTTTGGCAGGGACAATGCTACTCCCAGTAGCACCCCCACCGAAGTTTACAACTATTGTATAGCATATTCACCATGAAGTGGATATTGGTCCACTAAGACCCTCACCAAACCTATACTTAACAATCATTGTTAGTGCACCTATTTGTTATGTTTGATTACACTTTACCATTGTTATAACCCTATGGCACTTCTTAACAATGGAAACTCAAACAAATGGGCTCCCATAACCTATTCCAATAACAAAAGAAAAACAGAACCAGATACAAGGAAGGAGGAAAGTTAAACAGAGGAAATGGAGGAGCATATCTCATGAAGGAAGAAGAAAAAGAGGGGCGTATAGGAGGTGGAGAGAAAGGGGAAAAGATTGGTGCTGGGTTTAGATTTTAAATAAATTGGCCAGATAAACCCCAAAGATGGTTAGAAAAACCTACAAGATAAGGATTTTATCTGCCAAACAAAAACAGAGTATACACACACACACACATGTGGGAGTTGTACACAAGGACATACAGGCACACAACCAGCACATGGTTAACCATGTCAACAGCCAAGCCCTTTTTAAAATCAACAATAGATAAGGAGAAAAGACATCAGCAAAAATTTGAACCCCCAAAACTATATTTTAGTCCATGGAATTTACCATTGTTTTACTATTTCCATTCCCTTTCTTTTGATGAATAATTTTCTTTATTAACGAAGAAGAAGCAGAATATACAAAGAGGGCAAAAAGAAAACAAACATTCAAAAGCTAGTACATGTGAGACAATAATGTAAATGAAAATAAACATGAATGCCAAACTCTAAAAACATCATTAAGAGTAAAACCACCGAAGTCCAATGAAGCTATAGCCCAAGAAGCCACTTCAAAAAGGATAGAATCTGCGACTTCATTGGGGTTTTCTGAACGCCATCAAAGATCCTTCTATTTCACTCATTCCATATACCCCAACATACAACATATAAGATACCCATCCAGATTTTTTGGGCACAAATATCCACGAAGTCCCCTTTCCATTGCCTAACAAGTCCATTAAGCATTTGGGTATAACCCAACAAAATGGAATACGAGACATAAAATAACTCCAAATACACCTTGCAAGGGCACAATGGAGCATGATCCATATATATTGGTAGAACCATTCCGCACGATTGCTTGTAGCTTTTTGTGTTATTTGTTGTTGTATTAGTATTTTGTAACTCCTTTCTTTTCTTTTAATAAAATTTCATCATTTCCAATAAATATATATATATATATATATATATATAAATAATTAGGCACAATGGACCAAGTTATGGTCACCAGATTCACCGTCCTTCATGCAAAAAACATAGATTTGCAAAGAAAGCATCATGACGGGTCGTCTTCTTTGAAAGAGATCCATAGTGTTTATTTTACATAGGGATGCTATCCATGCAAAAGCTTGAACATGGGGAGGAGAAGGACCTTTCCAAACCTTTTTGACCGAAAACGGAGAAGATGGGTTTGGGATTTGAAAGAACGATTTTGCAAAAAAGATAACGGAAGGAGCAAGAGACCACCTATATCTATCAATAATTCTGGGAAACAACTGAAAGTTTTTTAAGGAATCAAGAAGAAATGCCACAGAATCAATCTCAAAATCTAGAAGACCCTAGAGAAGGAAAGATTCCACTCACTATCTTTATAAGGTTCAACTTTACAAAAGAAGAAAAACAAAAAGGACTTGCAAAATAAATGCTACAAATCTAGTACACTGCCTGACATTTTATATCATCAAATTGGTACTGCTTTTTATAGTATAATACAGTATGATGTGATCAATCTTTCAAATCTCAATTTCATCAGCAATTTTAACCCAATCCAAAACCGGACCAAAAAATTCCATAGTTTCAAAGTTTCATTGGAATCTCTCGCTACCTTTCAGAGCATAGCTCCAGGTGATAAAGGTTTCCTAATATTTCCAACTCATCCAATGGTCAAAATGTATGAACTTAGTACATGATATAAAAATTAGGATAACTCAAAATCCCCACATACTGTAAAATCTTAATTATTCCTGTGTTATCAATTCCACAATGATGATCCTCGTCACCTATTATAATATATCCTTTTAACACTCCATGAAGCCCAAAATCATCGGAAATTAAAGCAATACAAAATTATGGGAAACAATTACAATTAAGTCTATAAAGAAAACAGTAAACTAGGGGGGAAATGAACTTGTGAATGCACATTAAATCACCGAAATTTTCACTAGATCTTTGAACATACAAAGCCGATCTAGAACTGGAACGGAAAAAAGAATGAAAAATTAAATTTCCGAAAATAAAAATCAAAACAAACACATCTAAACAAGTTTGATTTAAAGATAAGAGATAACGGTTACCTGATAAACATAGGGTTGGAACGGCGTGGAGAAGAAAGGTGCGGCCATGGCGATCGATAAAGAAGCTTTGAACCATCAGAGATTTAACCAGTAGTATCAAGAGGCCATTAAAACCTCGCGGAGAACTCGAGAGCTCCTTTCGAGATGTAAGATCGAAATGACGAAATTCAAATAAACAGAAAGAAAATTGAAGAATTTATTTCTTACAGGGTTTTTCGACTCGAGAAACCAAGTGGACCATTGTATTGTTCGAGTTAAATTCCCATAGTATCCTTCTTAATTGAAGACTCCCGATAAAGTCCCACCACCTCGCCCGGGTTTTGTTCGTTGGCGGATTTACACGTCAGATGAGAGATGACGTGTTTTATTTTAATTGGTGAACGCCATAATCTCGACGTGTCAGACATAAAACTGCTCAGCAAAATCCTCTGCGGTCCTCCCGCAGGATTACTGCTGCGTAGGATATAGCATTTATGTTGACAAGAGGCAAACAAAATAGGGAAAAGCTGGACCAAACTGGGCCAACTTTTTTAAGGTCAATTTAATTCACTCGTTTAGATAATATTTTTCCTTATCCACTATTAAATCAACTAATTAAACTCATGTTTTTGTTTCCCGAGGTCCTTTCAGTAGGGGCCCAATATTAGCCCACTTTTGTATCTACGTGGAACTACTCAAGTTTTGGACGACCTTTTTTTAGCCTCGAAGAAAGAAAAAATAAAATAAGTGTCTGGCTCACTATCCTATGCCTTGAGCTTGGGTTCAAGCCCAAGTTTTTAATCTTTTACCAACAAAGTTTTTTATTATTAGGCTGGTGGTTGTGCTAATGAACCCTATCGATAATTGTTGATAAGGCTGCATTTGACAGTGAAATCATTTCATTTGAGTTTCTCAAGGCTTTTGTAGCGGCTTTATAGCGGGATGATTTACAATAAATTCATTCAGATTTGTAGCAATTTGTGCTTGATAACATAAATCATTTCATTTTACAGAAAAACCTAAGATGGGTTCATTTCTAATTGTAGTCAAGAAGTCAGTATGCATTTGAGTGAGTTCATTACCAAACAATGCGTGATTAAACTTCTTTCTCTTGCATATATATATAGAGAGAGAGAGAAAGAGAGAGAGAGAGCCCTGTGCATGGGCATCTCGTCCATAAGACCAGTGTGCTCTTTATGGAGTGCCCTGTGGTTCCTTGAGTGTGGAACGCAATCAACTAGGGCAAAGTAAACTGTCCTTAATTGGGTTAAACATACACCATTGGATAAAATCCTAATCCAATAGTTTACACTAAAAATTAAGACTCTATAATGTAATTGCTTGAAGCCCAATTCAAAGTATGTTATGCGCTGTTAAATTCAAGCTGAACTTGACCCAAAGCCTTGCCCCCCTCTCCCTTGTTTTTTTTCATTTTTTGGACAAATTTGGGATGAGTTCAGACTAGTTACCTCCACCTTGGATTTGGTGCTACCCCTAAAGTGAGCCTAAGGTGAGATTGACTTTAGGGACCGACACATGTGCATCAAAGAATCGACTTACACTTTTTGGGGATGCTTTTCACTTTTTGGTGTTGATGTGTCCACCCCTTATGCCGATCTCACCTTAGGCCGAACTTAGGTGGTTGCACCAAATCCTCAAGGAACTATGGATTGGATCTCCTCAGGAATTGATTTAGTACAAACCTTGCACGAATGAACAAGGTCTAAACAGCATTGGGCAGACACATCAACAAAAAAAAGTGAAAAGTGCCCTCCAAAAAGTGATTTTGGGATGCTAATGTATCACCCCTGATGCCATTTGGGCCTTGTTCATTCTTAAATGGTTTGTATCTAATCCCAGCAGGGTTGAGTTCAGTCTTGAGCTCATGCTCAGGTTTCATATTTCAGGTTGAGCTTGGATTGACCTTAATCTATTCTGCATCTGTTTGAATGATGATCATACTTTTTTTACGATACCTTAGTAGTGTTTAATGCAAACTCTCATAATAAATTCTGGCCCATAATATAGCAGTGAAAAAAAATATTTTATTATAATCAAAATCAGATGTGTGGTACAATCGGAAACGGTCCTGATGTCACCGCTAAATTTACCTCTCTGTCAAAACCATGCGGCACCTCAATCATCACCCAGCCAAGGTCAGTCTTTCAGCCATTTGAGTCCTTCCTTTGACCCATCGACACACCCCATATGCACTGATAAGGATACTGCTCACCCAAAGCACCGTTATGCCAATACCTACTTGATCGGCCCATGAATATCTTTCTTGCATCCCTTGATGCTCGACCCACTCGTAGGGTTCCCATATCATCGCTGCCCATACACGAGACTAACTAGCCACTTCGCCACCCATGTCGTGCCATCGAAGGACATCTTAAACGACTCTGGAGTTCTCCACGCTCCACCTATGGCATTGAAGGCCTAACACACCTATAGCACATCCTCAAGCCCTACTCGAAACATTAAGCCTACCGAAACCCATGACACTTACCACGGATGCACAGTGCTGCCACACCAGGCTCCCAAGCACTGTCTCATGAGGGAACCCAACCTCCATGGGAACTCAAGGCAACACCTATATGCATGCCAAGAGCTGCCCCCAACCTATGTTAGGGAATGTCTCGCAATTTAAGCTCATGCATGCTAGGAGCATGCCACCTACGCATAGCCATAGTCCGTTGTGCTCATTATGCCTTGGCATGCCTCTTACCCATGCCAAGGGCCTGGGTGCCTCAGAGCACCCATGCCCCCTCAAGGTGTACATTATGTTTTTCCTGGGTTACTAGAAGGGAACATCACCCCCTAGAAAATCATACTATACATATTTACAACTTTGCCATCGAACAATATTTACAGGAATGTCATCATGCCACATGTTAGGCCACCTATGCCAACGCACCACCTCGACATGTCTGTGACATCCTCCCCTAGTTGTCTTGGTTGACGCCCTCATCAACACACCCACAACAAGTGTAACTTCGGCTTACACACCTCTCCCCTACCTCGACCACTCTCGATCAACGCCCAGTACCACACTAAACTCAGTTAGGAACCCCTGTACACCGCCTACTCTTCGACCTACCCTGATCTTCAATGCACACCAAGTGCTACTCTACGCAATCCGTCACATATAAACTCCACAATGTACACTGTCTATCATGTACGTGCACTATCCATTGTGCACCAAAGTCCACTTAAGGACTCCTGCTTGCCCCAACAAGCACATTCATCAACACTGAATCATAACATATGCGGCTTTAGATACCTCTGAACACGGTTCAGCCAATGAACAAACCCAACCCAAGCTCCACTATGCCTTAGATATCAACTCAATTCGCCTTACACCTAAGGCACAATCCTCTGACCATTGCTCCTGACTTACGCCCAAATGCTCAACTTCCCAAAACCGAGTTGTGACTCAATTTGTCTATCCAGGGGTCTCTCCCCAGAGATCCCCTACCCATACACCTCACAAGGTGTGGCTCACAAGCCAACCGTAGTTTGTTGCGGCATGGTTCTTGTCACGCCCCGAAACCTACACCAGAAGAGCCATGAATTGTGGCACATGGCATTACACATCCGTTCATTCATTCTTAATCTATAAATTCCATATAAATTTTTTGCTTATTTTTTCCATTCATACGCAGCGGAATTACACATCATAAATCATAACCATCCATATCCCATAATCAACTTGTAATAAAATTTTCATAATTCCATAAACATGAAAATTATCCATAATCATGTCATGACATTCTCATTAACATAAACTAATAGTCGAACATAAATTAAACCATCATCTAAAAATCAAATATCAAGCTTAAACCAAAATCCACTAATTTATTACATTTTTTTCAAATAAACTAAAATAAATTACTGAACTGAAATAAAATAAAGTAATGTCTCAATGTCTCATAGCATATATCCAATATCCTAACTCTCAAATCCTATTTGCACCATCTCATCATCATCTGTGGTACCAAATTTGGAGTGAGCTTGACAAACTCAGTGGGTAATAATAAACTAAAGAATAACGGATCAAGACTTTTACATGAATTAAAACGAAATAGATAATTGCATAACTTTTAACACTATACGGAACTGAATAATTACATATAAAGCATATACTGAACTGAAAACATCAAAAGGCAAAAACATATAGATGGTATAAACAGAACAAAACGGGTGCATATAACTAAACTGAACAAAACTGAACATGTAAAATAAATACATAAGCCAATACAGATAACAGTTACACCATTTAATCTCCGATGCAAAGGGTCACATGATTCACCAATTTTATCGCTGGTGATAAAAGCCACATGATTCACCAATTTTATCTCCGGTGCAAAGAGCCACATAATTCACAAATTTTATCTCCGATGAGAAGAGCCACATGATAACCATTTATAATCTTCGGTAAAAGGGTCATTCACACCATAAGCTAGGTGTGTTGAACATCATCAATGTTTCCCCTTTAATGATTAAGGGTGACTTATAACAAAACTATAGTAGAAAACTATCAACAATAACAAAGAACAATAGCAGTATTAGAACAAAACATCTAACAATCTATAGCAGAACATAAGAAAATTCATTATGATCATAGATGCGTGTTCTTCCTAAGCACAGAACTATTGAATAATCAGATTTTTACAATAATCATGAAAAACATATCACATTCATATTATAAATCAATCATATAAACATATACAGTTCTTACAAAATAAGAAAATGACATTTATAATCCTATGGAAACAATTATCAAAACTAAAGGTACTTGTGCTATTTAAAACATAAAAATATATCTTTAAAATCATTGAATTTAGAACTTTAAATCAGATTAAAATTTGTAGCAAAACAATCCTTAACATGTAGAATATGAATCTAAACAATATAGAAACTTGAAATTTATAAACCAATTTTATCTTCTTTCAAAACAATTCAAAACTATGAAGAACAGTTGAAAATCCATTCAAAAACCAGAATAATCTTTGCAAAACAAGTTTGGATTGGTTTTAAAAACCTATGACATTCAAAAACGAAGTTAGTTTAGTGTCCCCTACCTCCTGGTTGATGCAAAATTCCTCCCAGCTTTATTCTTCATAAAAAAAATCTCAAATCTTTGCAAAACCTAGCTTTCCCTCTTCTTTTCTCTTCAAAATCTATACTCTTGTAAAACTTCTTCAAAATATCATATTTCGTTTGAGTCTCTATGTTTTTATAAGTTTAAATAACAACATCAATTTTCAATTTCATGTTTAGGTAGGTCTTTAGTGAAAAATTGCTTAAAATTTTGTAAAAATCACGATTGTACGAAATTTTCAGCTTTGATGATGTCATCCCATCAGAATTTCTCAAGCACAGACATCCGATAGAAAAACAGTCATAACTTTTTCTATAGAACTCATATTCACTCACCATTTTTTGTTGTTGGAAACTAGATTTCAATAGATTTTTAAATCCATAAGGCTTGTTCTCTAATTCATTATACATATTTATTGGTGTATTTTTAAAGCTACCCCAAATCTATTGATTCATACGACACCATATGGTATAGACACTTTTTGAAAAAATTGTAATAACTTATTCTAGGAAACTTCAATTCACTCGCCGTTTGTTGCATTAGAAAATAGACTCATATATCTTTCCAAACATATATTATTTGTAATGTGATTCATATGAAATTGATAGATATTGACTTCTGAAGTTATGTCATCCGTTTGAAACAGCTTCAGAAATTGGCATGTCTTTTACCCTTTTTTTTCCTTGTTTAGTAAAATGCCTTTAACTTTTTCATTTGTTATCTATTTTGCTTGTTGTTTGTTCCGTAGGACTCTAGACTTTCATGCCTATCCAAAGGTATAACTTTTACTCATAGATTTTTTCTACATTTTTGTTAGTGCCTTTCTAAAATTGCTCTAACATTTAGATCATCATATGTGCATTTAAGTGGTCCTACGTGTGTACAAAACTTATGTGACATGTGTTAGCATTCTAAGTGTGACATGTGTACAGTAATATGTGTGTCATGGTGCGTGGTGTTACATTCTATGTAGAAATAATCATGATTTTGGAGGTGTGGAAATAGTTAGATAGGAGAATGTTTTAGCAAGATGATCACTTAAGGACTTCTCATTTCAAGGTTTTCAGCATAAGTCAGGTTTGCATTAGTCAATCAAAGAACCTTTTGACCTGATCCAAGTTTACAAATCTGGGGAAGTCTTCCCCATCCATGTTTTTCAATAGTAGTGCCCCACCAGACAACTTTTGTTTGATAATGAAAGGTCCCTCATAATTTGGCCGTGGTTGCCCTTGTAGTGCCTGTTCATGTGGAAACACCTTTTTGAGAACTAAGTCTTCCTCCTCAACATCTCTAGGCTTAACCCTTTTGTTGAAGGCTATTGCCATACACCTCTGATAAGCTTTCCCATTGCTTATTGTTTGCAATCCATTCTCATCGATAAGGTTTAGTTGATCATGTTGAACCTATGCCCATTTTGACTGTAGAATTTGTGCCTTGGCTAAGACTCGAAAACTTGGAATTTCAACTTTGACAGGTAGGACTACCTCCATGTCGTAAACCAATGAATATGGGATTGCCCCTATTGAAGTATAAATTGAAGTCTTATAGGCCATAAGTGCGTAAGACAACATTTCATGCCGATTAGAGTGATTAGTAGTTATTTTCTATAAGATTTTCTTGAGATTCTTGTTAGCTACTTCTACTACTCCGTTTATTTGTGGCCTATATAAAGAAGATCAATGATGGTGAATCCTAAACGTTTTACAGAGCAGTTCAAGATCCTTTCCAACAAAATTGGTTACATTGTCAGTGATGATTTTATTGGGAACACCATATTGGCAAATGATGTCTCTTTGTATGAATCTTCTTGTGTTCTTCATTGTGACTATTGATAGAGATATGGCTTCGACTCATTTGGTGAAATAGTCACTAGCCACAATGATATACATATGTTGATTGGCGGCCTTCTGAGGCATGGGTCCTATTACATCTATTCCCCACATAGAGAATGCATGAGTAGTCAAGTTGTGTTATTCGGAAGCTAGTACTTTGATGATGTTGGCATAAGACTAGCAAGTATGGCACTTCTTTACATGTTGGCAATAGTCTATTTTTATTGTCGACTAGTAGTAACCTTGTCGGAGAATTTTCTTGGCAAGCATGAGCCCATTCATGTGTGGGCCGCACTCTCCTCCAAGTATATCTTCAATGATAGTGGAGGCTTTAGCTTCATCTACACACCTTAAGAGGACATGATGAGGGGATTTCTTGTATAAGGTCCCGCCATGCAAAACAAATTGAGCTGCTAATCTTCGCAAAGCACGTTGATCATTCTTGGAAGCCATGGAGAGAAAAGTCTGATCTTCAAGATAGTTCTTTATGTCAAGGAACCACGTCTCTCTGTTCAAATCAATAGTTGCAATCTGAAAACAATCGGATGGTTCATTTCTCTACTTAATCTCAATCGGTGTCATCTCTACCCCTTGAGGGATATCAATCATTGAGGCTAACGTGGGCAAAGCATCTACAAAGCTGTTTCTTCTTCTGCCAATGTAGTTGAAAGTTAGGTATTCAAAGCTTTTGGAGAGGATCTATAGACATTCATGGTGGTTTAAGAACTTCTCCTCTCCGATTAACCAATCTCCGGTTGCTTGAAAGATAATGAGTGTTGAGTCTCTATAGGCTTCTAGTTCATCAATGTCAAGGTCAACAGTTGCTTTCAAACCAATGATGCAAGCTTCATATTTGGCTATGTTGTTGGTGTAAAGAAAGTGTAGTCTTATAGTAGTTGAAATAAGGGCGCTTATAAGTGAAATGAGCATGATTCCAATCTCACATCCTAGCTAATTGATGGTTTCATCGAAGCACATTTTCCATCTAACAATCTTACTCAATTTGACTTCAACACAAAGTATGTGCTCATCTAGGAAGTCAAACTTCAAGGATGAAGGTTCGTCTGCTGATTCATCTACTAAGAAGTCCATTATAGCTTGCCCCTTGATAGCTTTCTGTGAGACATATGTGATGTGAAATTTGGATAGCATCATGAGCCATCGGGCAGTCCTTCCTGTGGTGGTGAGTTTCTCGAATAGATACTTGATGGGATTTATTCGAGAAATCAAAAATACTTTGTATGAAAGAAATTAATGCCAAAGTCTTTTGATGACATATATTAGAGTGAGGCAAGTCTTCTCAAGAGGCGTGTATCTGGTTTTATAGTCCATGAAACGTTTACTCAGATAATAAATGGCCTGTTCCTTCTTTCCTATCTTGTCATGCTATCCTAGTACACATCCTATGGAGTTGTCATGCACAGTCAGATACAAAATTAGTAGGCGATCTGGCTCTGGAGAGATCAATACAAGCAAGCTTAGCAAATACTTCTTGATCTTGTCAAAGACAATCTAGTAGTCATTGTTCCATTGGATTGGAACATTCTTCCACAGTAGTTTGAACAAAGGTTCATAAATGGGAGTGAGCTAAGCAATGAAATAACTGATATATTGGATGTGGCCTAAGAAACTACATACATCTTTCTCTATGCGAGGTGTAGGCATTCTAATGATTGCTTTGGTCTTGGAGGGATCAACTTCTATGCCTCTTTTGCTAATGATGTAGCCTAACAATTTTCCATGGGAGGCTCCAAAGATGCACTTGTTTGGGTTCAACTTAAATTTGTATTTCCTTAGATGGGTAAACTGCTTCTATAGATGTTTCAAATGATCTTTCCAATGACGGGACTTAAGAATTATATCTTCCACATAGAATTCCATAACTTTGCTGATCATGTCATGGGAGAGGGCATTCATGGCCTATTAATATGTTGTCCCTGCATTCTTGAGATCGAAGGGCAAGACTTTGTAACAAAATATGCCCCAAGGGGTGGTGAAGGCAATCTTCTCACAGTCTTCTATGGACATCTTGATTTGATTATAGCCTGAGAGCCCATCCATGAAGGACATCAATGTGGGGTTAAAGGAAATCATCTTTGGGACTAGCTTTATTTAGGTCTCTATAATCGATGTGCATTTGGACCTTGCCATCCTTCTTGGGTACAAGAACGATGTTGGCTAACAATTAGGGATATTGGTCAGATAAAAAAAAGCCGGCGTATAGTTGTTTTTGTATTTCTTCTTTGAGGGCTAGGGACCATTCTGGTCGTAGATACCTATTCTTTTGTTTAATAGGATAAATATCTGAGCTAGTGGGAAGCTTATGGGTGACAAAGTCTATGTCCAAACCAGGCATGTCTACATAGCTCCACACAAAGATGTCTACGTATTCTCAAAGTAAATTTAACTAGCTATTTCCTAGACTTGTAGTACTGGGAGTCCCAATTTTCATAATTCTAGGCACGGTTTCTAACCCAAGATTGATCTCTTGGAGGTCATCTATTGAAGGGAGATTTTTATTTTCTTAGCGTTCAAAGGTCAATCTCCTCTTTTGGCATTATTTCCTTATCATTCCATTCTTCTTGTTCTTGTTTTTGAAAGAAAATATTTTAGTATGAATTTACATGAAAAGGCCATTTAATGCCCGAGGAGTAATTGGACTTGGAATCATGCTCCAAGTTGCCTACATACCCGATGTTTGCACTAATCACAAACTTAGTAAAGTTTGTTTAGCCGGGATCAAGTCATGTGTAGTTTTGGTCTTGGGGGGTAGACCAAATTTACATTTTTTGAAAAGTAGCTAAGCCTGAAGTTACTTCTCAGGTTGCCTACATGACTCTTAAGCATAAGTGCTTTTGAAAACATTGGTTTATCAAGATCAAGCCGCACATAGTTCTTTAACTACAAGGGTAAAGAAAAAGAAAAAGGTTTTTTTTTTTAAAGCAATTGGACCTGAAGCTATTTCTCAGGTTGCTTACATACCCCTTATAAGTGCACTGGTCAAATGCTTTAACAATATAAGTTGGTAGGGATCAAGTCTCACGTAGTTCTTATCACAAGATGGTCCAAAGAAAAAAATAAAAACTTTTGAAAACGTGAAACAATAGTGGAATAAGTCAACTTCTTTAGGCTTCTTTGCTTAGTCAATCAATCAATCACTTAGTCTTCTGCTACAACTGAGTGGCTTGTCAAATCTGCTCCTTAGCATCTATGGCACCCATGTTTCCTCATATTGACCTGGTTAGGGTCAAGCTCATCTAAGTTTAGCTCTCCACTTGCAATAATTGATTACAGTGCTTTTATGATATCACTAGGGAGAGAGAGTAGACTTAGGGGAGCTAGGTTGTCCTCCTTGTGTTCTAAGGTGTTGGAGTTTAAACTTTCCAAACCTTAGGGACAGATGGCTTAGATCTGAACATATGGGTATGAGGAGTAGCCTCAAGATGGTAAGAAAAGTGATGATTAATGATTAGAGGGGAGATAATAATTGGTCCTATTGATGCAAATTTTGTGATGAGCTTGGGTAGTACTAACAAGGGAGTTTGAGATTATGGTTCAGTCGACAAAATGGTGCAAGTTTTGGGTAGTTCTGAAGTGGATGAAAAATGTTGTGCAGCTCTGTGGCTGACTTTCTTTTTCTTGTTCTTCCTAAACTGATGCTTGATCAATGGTTTAAACCCTAGACCTACTTTGTACGACACTCTGATGGCTTTGATGGGGTTCTTTCTTCCTTGAGAAAATTTTCCTAAACCTTTGTCTGGGTTGAACTTCATCTTCGCCATCATGCGGAACTTTGGTAGAAGTATTTCAGCCTTCCTCTTCTATGGACATTGGGGCCCACTTATTCTCGAGTGTTGGTTGCTAACCCCTTTTTGGTGTGAGAGTTAGGCTTTGCTTAGAGTCGCCACCAACTCGGGATTTAACCAATGGAATTGGACGTTGGTTCTCCTCTTTGGGGAAGAGGAGAAGTCTAGATCCGAAGGTCTAGGGGTTTAACACCTAATACTGATCAACGTTCTTGAGATTCGGGGTAAGTTGTTTAGTTGCATTTAGGGAAGGTGTTAGGCACCCCAAATACCCACCTTTTTAGGGCAGCTTCTCCTTTTTAGGTGTTTGCTAGACTTTTCTCAAGCTTAACACTTGATTTTACTTCCAATGCCTAAATTTAATTCAGGGTGTAATTCAAGTGTTGGTTTCTAAAAAATCTAGAAACTGGCTTTTATATTAACCTATTCTAATTATAGGAAACCCCTCTTGGATTAGACCTTTAGAGGGATGGTAGACCCCTTTAAGATGTTTCTGGTTTGGCCTTTTAGGGTTAGGGTCAACCCCAGAATAAAAGGAAGAAAAAAGAGAAATAGTATTTTTAGTGTTACAGGCTTAACGCCTGTATTTCATCTCAACGCCTGAATTTCTAATGCTGGAATTTAATTCAAGGTAAAAATTAGGCATTGGGAGCTGATTAGATTAGCATGTTCATGTGATCTTTTAAGATGGTTTGATGGATCCCAGTGTTGTGGGACTCCTGGGTTAAGAAAAGTTTCCTAGAGTTACACTATACCACCCTAGGGGTCATGGCCTCTGCTTACATGGAGATATAATCTCCCAAAATATGCCACTTGGTCATCTGTCACAGGCTTAACGCTTGTTTTCTGGTATAATGCTTGAATTTAATTAAGGAAAAATTCAGGCATTGGGCATTGGAATCAGTAACCAACCTTAGTTTTTAGGCCACAGAGGTGGGTCCTAAAGGGGTAGGGTTTCTCCGAGGTCTTTACACTCTACCTAGGGTGCCTACAAACTTAACCAATTTTGGAAAATGTGATCTTTAATCCAGGCTTAATGATGTGAAAATTTATTTCACACATTTTCTTAGTCCTAATTGTTTTGATTCAGAGTGTTTTGTATGTTTCTTAGCTCGTTTATCTAGAATTTTAGGTGTCTTTTATATTTATTTAATTCTTATAAATTCTTGGTATTTTTTAGGTGTTTAATTATTGAATTAGGTTGAAATTGGGATGAGGTGAAGAGGCAAAAATTGGGCTAGGCCTAGAGAGCAAATCCTAATTGGTCTAGTCTAGTCAAACCAGAACACTATTCGAATTTTGGGTTCTAACTAGAGCTAATTTTAGAAGAATTGAAGCAATTAATTGAGGAGGACCAAGTCAGCTAAATAGTCAAGTAATGAAGAAAAAGGAAAACTAGGTGCTGACAACTTTCATAATCCATGTTTTGGCCATATCTCTCGGATTTTCTGGACCTATTTTGGTATTTTAGTAATAACTTCCTTTCTAGAGATCTGATTTAGGCGATTCTTGTGGCCACAGAAAGCTAAAAGATAGAGATACAATTCTCATATTGACAAATTTGCCCCAAAAATTTGTTTTGGAGGAGAAAATCGCGTCACAAGTGGAAGCTCAAAAATCTAAAATTTTTCTAAACATAGTTCAGTAATTTGGGAATAACTTTTGCTACAGAGATAAGATTGAGGTGATTCTTACAACCACAAAAAGATAAGAGACAGAGATACAAATCATATGTTGATAACTTTGTCCAAATCAATTGTCATCAATGAGAAAATCATGTGGCAAGTGGCTGATAATTTCTCAACTCGAGAATCAAGCAAGAATATTCTCAAAATTGTACCATAAGAGGTTTGGCCAAGAGATTATAAATAGAGGGCTTCACATACACTTTGAGCATTCAGATAATTGGAGAAGAGCACCCCAAGGAGAGGTGGTGTGATAGGGGAGAGAAGGAGCTGCTGGAGTTCCTCCTTTGAAGCTTTGAAATAGAGTTTTTTCTTTCTCTTTTGTTGAATGTTCTTGTTTAAATTTCTGGTTTTTATTCATTTAGTTATGATTTGCTAGTTTTCTTATTCTAGG
>JAOXJP010115364.1:0-13996 GCA_025762735.1 Platanus orientalis
CCCCCCCCTATCACTTTTCAGCACTGATGTGTCCTCCCCTAACGCCCAGCAGAGGTTAGCGTTCTTTAAAGGAGGCAGACACAATCCTTTGTGACTTCAGCTTGTCTTGGTAAGTGTTATTTAGTGGCTCTTTAGAGAATGTCTAGGTCTTGTAGGAATCTAATGACTATACTAGTCATTGATACTAATTGGTATTTAGTTCTAAGAGACCAAATATGCTAAGATGAAGTTAGTTAGTCTAGACTTTTTTGTTTCAATTCGATTTTTGAAGTAGTAAGTAATTTTAGTGAGTTGTCAAGGTCTTAAGGAAGATTCCAAATCACTGTGACATGAATATTGATGGGGCAGCCAAATAAAAAGAAAAATCCTCATTTCGACCTACTCACTTTAATGTATTGACAAAATTAATATGGTGGTAATTTTGTTTTGACACGTCACTCCAACAACATAATAATATATTTCTTATTTTGCGAAATGTATTTTCTTTTCCAACATTACGAAGAACTTAAGCCCGACCTTTAGAATAAGTAGTCACAACCTGTAAACCTTACCCAATGAGAGAAAATCTTTATTTACTTAACCTTAACACATCCAGCTAGGGTTGGTTTGATTTGACATGGGTTAGGCTTGTACATGCAACTAATATCTGCCAAAAGCAAATGAAATAATCTTTGTAAATCTGGGGCTCACTTCCTTCTACACTAAGTAATGTTAGAATAAACCACTATCAAATTCATGCAGAATTAGCATTTGGTGATCAATTTTAGGAATGACTTGCCCCAGTAATAGTCAAGGACCTGACCCTTGCTGCAGAATGATTAATAATGCATTCGGCTACCAGCCCATCTGCAATTTACTTATTGGCACCTTTAAAATCAATATCCAAATTACACTTTCAGTTATTGAAATAAGAAGCTACCCAAACAAAAGACTCTCAATGTCCTAGACACAAGAATAGAAACTAAACCTACTTAGTCTTCTCAATAACCCAACTTTCTGTTGGAAAATTTTAAGGGATCATCAGGATCATCTCTACTCGAAAGTGCGGTATGGAGATTATTTTTTTAAATACGTTAATCATCCATTTTTTGTGCAATAGGGTTCAGACGATCGGTGTACAAGATATAATCAAGCCCAAAAAATATACTTGTACCTTACTTGCACTTGTTTAGTACAAATAACACCATTTCTCATGTGCTCAAAAATAAAAAATAATAACTAAAAGAACTTACAGAATTTTTTCTTAAGAAAATAACCCACAATGTTTTGTTTTTATCAAAATATTCACTCTACACGTTTTTCATCCATTTGATATATATATATATATATATTAAAATATATTTGAATTCAAAACTAAATGTGTTAATGTATTAAATATAATATTATATCTACTAATGGTAAAACAATTAAAATGCACATTTAATGCTTATGACAATTTTAAACCTTTGAATTCTATAACGCATGCAACGATCACGAGAAGTATTAAAATAATATTATTTTCATTGTCTGCAATGTCCATTCATAATATAATATTAATATAACTTTGAAATGATCAAACGTATGAAACGGTCCATTTAATAATAAAACTTTGGATGTAATTATTATTCTCTTAAATAAAATATTATTTAGTATATTTTTTATTTTGAAATTTAAAATTTTAATAAATTCCCTCCAAATTCAAAGTAATAAATATAATCTAAGCATTTAAGATTTGAACATTATATGAAGGTATACAAAGATCAGAACATTTATTTATATATAAATTTTCATGTATCAGAATATGTAGCGAATTATTTCTTGAACTGCATATCTTATAATATACTAAGATTCAATTACAAATACACAATCTTAGTAGTATTTCTCAAGGCTTACATGATACGATCATGTATACATATTCTATTTATCAACGCTCTAGAGACAACCTATGTCCTATAAGGAACAGCCTAATTCCCACACTAATATTAGTAAGTTTATCTTATGTGTCACTGTAACTTGACCCTCATATTTTAAAGATCTATAAAGTCATTAAGAGTCTTATTGATTCATCTTCCACAACATTGTAGTCTCAAATTTTTCACTAAGTTTATGTCATATGAATGGACAAGATGAACTACTCTTCATCTCGGATTACTTAGTGTTTTCACATATTACTCAATGATTTGTTATCCCATTGAACCAATACAGTTGTGTTTTAATTACTGACAATTTCTCTATGAGTCTTAACCTCATTCTTTTTGATATTTTAGCTAGTATCTCCCTTGCAAGGCCTTTTATAAAAGGATCAGTCAAGTTTTTTTTTACTACACATAATTTAAGGCTATTACACCATCCCTAATTATTTGTTTCACAAAGTTATGCTTCAGATGAATGTGTCTGAATTATTCATTATAAGTCATGCTATGTACCTTATAAATTGTGGTTTGATTGTCATAATACATAGTGATTACAAGAATTGGATTGGACTATAGTGACACGTCTACTAAAAGGTTCTTTAGCCATTTCGCTTCTTCTCTAAATGAAGCTAAAGCTATGAACTCAAATTCCATAGTTGAGTGTGAAATACAAGATTGTTTTTTGGATTTTCATGACACAGTAGCTCCGCCTAAAGTAAATATCCACCCACTTGTAGATCTTGACTCATTAGAGTGGATAATCCAATTTGCATCACTGTAACCCTCAAGTACAGTGTGATACTCTTTATAATGGATTTCATAATACATAGTATTTTAAAGATATTTTAATACTCTATTTGTAGCATTCCAATGATTATGTCTAGGGTTACTTGTAAATCTACTTAGCATTCCAATAGCAAAAGATATATCTAGTCTAATAGAATGCATTAAATACATTAAACTACTAACTATACTAACATATCTTAATTAGGATACTCGTTCTCCCATATATTTTTTTTCAAGTGAATACTTGAATCATAAGGAGTACAAGTAGGTTTATAATCTAAATAATCAAAAATTTTAAGTAATTAGTGTGATTGGGACATAATTATTTCATTTGGTTTTCTTATTAATTTTATTCCAAGTACAATGTCTACTTCACCCAAATCTTTCACACTAAACTTGAAAGATAAGAATTGTTTTGTCTCTAATATACAATCTAAATTTGATTCAAATATAAACATATTGTCCACATATAAACAAATAACGACACAATTGTTATTATCACATTTACTATAAATACATTTATCATAATCGTTAATTTTAAAACCAATAGATAAAATAACTTCATCAAATTTCCCGTGCCATTGTTTAGGGGTTTGTTTAAGTCCATATAATGACTTAATTAATTTACAAACTTTGTTTCATTGTCCTTTCATCACAAACCCCTTAGGTTGGTCCATATATATATTTCCTCCTCAAGTTCACCATTTAGGAACGCTGTTTTCATGTTTATTTGATGAATTACTAACTTATGTATAAATGCTAACGCCACTAATACTCTAATAGATGTTATCCTTATAACCGGAGCATATATATCAAAGTAATCAATTCCAACTTTTTGTTTAAATCCCTTTGCTACAAGTCTCGCTTTAAATTTATCAATAGTTCCATCGGATTTTAAGTTCTTTTTAAAAATCCATTTACAATCAATTGTTTTAGATCCAGGTGATAAATCTACTAGTTACCAAGTAATATTAGACATTATTGAATCAATTTCATCATTAATAGATTCTCTCTAAAAAGCTGAATCTAGAGATTTTGTAGTTTCATCAAAAGTTGTAGGATCATTTTCGATAAAAAATGTATAGTAATCAGGGCCTCGATTAGTTTCTTTCATAGCTTTTTTACTTCTTCTAGGTACAAATTCTTCATAATTATTTGTCTCATCATTCTTGCTAAAATTTGATTTTTCATATTCTTTTATTTGATTTCTATATTTACTAATTTTAATATTTTAAAATAAATCTACATCTCTAGAAATTATAATAGTACCGGCATTAATATCTAAAAATCTATAGGCTCTTCCCTCATACCCTAAAATTGCACAAGGTATAGTTTTAAGGCATAATTTAGGTTGTTTGGGATTAAAATTTTTCATTTCTACATAGCATCCCCATATTCTTAAATAATTAAGATTTGGTTTTTTATTTTTCCATAATTCATAGAGTGTAGTATTATTTTTCTTGAGGCGCCCTATTAAAAATATAACACGCCATATATAGTGCTTCACCCCATAAATTTTGTGATAATCCAGAATTTATTAACATAGAGTTTATCATATCTAATAGGGTTCACTCCGTTGAAGAAATTTAAAACTTTACATTAACGTCTCTATTTGTCTTCCCTCTAGTGTGTTCTATTTCAAGTCTTCCTAATTTCCTTCCATCATCTATTTATTTTTTATATTTTTCATGAAAAAAATTAATTTTTTATATTCTTCCTATTTTTATTGTATTTATATAAATTTTAAAAAATATATTTAAATTTTTTTATACTAACTAGCTGGTAATTGGGAACGAGTTACTGAGTAACTCAATAGACTTTCAAGTAATCAGCCCCATCCGAGTTTTTAAACATTGACACTATTACACCCCTTCAAGTTGATTGTCCGAAGCGGAAGAAGCTTGGAGAAGGAAGTCTCCATTTTTTTTCTTTTCCATAAGTACCTATTAACTAGTTGATGGTCAGTTTTGACAAACCGATCATGAGGAAGGCCTTCGGGAAAACGTTGCAAAAAGCCAAACCCTAGAATCTGGCTGCGTTTATATTATTATATAAAAAGATAATGCATAATTGCCCGAATTTCCACTTTATCCCGGTCAAGTTGCTTGATTGGAGGGAACAGACAACAAATTGGACCAAAGCCGAAGAAACATAGGAGAGGAAGCCCCTTCATAAAACTAATTAGCTAGTTGTTGATGGTCCGTTTCAACAAACCAAACATAAGGAAGGCCTCTTGGAATAATCAATTGTAGAAACTCATAAGAAACCTTTTTGACCTTTGTTTTGGTGTGAATCTCAGTGAAAGACGGTATTCGTTACTAAATGCGTTACACTGATATTGTTTGCTCACAGTAAATAGTTAGTGAGAAGTTGAACACAACACCTCAGTCGTTAAGAAATTTAGACACCCAAAGTAAGTCGAAGGTAGCCAGCCGCGCCAATACTTTGTATTCAGCTCACGGGTGACACGTGAGCAGAAAAAGTGAACCACTGCTGGTGTTTTTTCTTTTTTTGTCTATGTGTCACCCAGTGCCATGGTGCTTCATGGTCGCTCCAATAAATCTGCATGAGTGGAGCTGTCTAAGAAAAAACCCATGTGTGCTGCACCAAAATCAAAGCAGATTTCCTACAGCAGAAAAGCATGACGACCCTCTTGCACCTGCAGGCGCTGGGTGACACATGACGGAATAGCAAATCACCTATCTTGCACAGTTGCACGTAGTGTTGGTGTTTTTTCTTGCCACACGCAAGACAGCACGAAGGTCACTGCACACTGTTTTGCTATAGAAAATCTGCTTTGGTGCTGCACCAGTTCGAGCATCACCATTAAGAGCGTTCTACCATCATACCGGAATTGGATGTAGATTGATCGTTATAGGTAATGTGAATAGTGTTTTCCCCATGTGTGATCCGGAATAACAAAATCCTGCAGGTACAAATGAACAATACAATTATCATCAATTGTCAATTTAGCAATGTATTATAAACTTTCTTCAATCTAGGCACACATAAGACATGATTCAATAAGGGAAGCAAATGGAGTGGGTAGAAGAGTAATAAAAATTTGAGAAATCGGAGGACTGAAACCATTTAACTATGGCCTGTATAATCCAATGTATTGTCAGTATCATGGAGAAGCATGGTTCGAAAAATCGGCCGATCAATTGGATCGGATCAGGATCGGCTGACCCAGATCTTGAAACCTGGGTAGAGCGATAATGCTAGCAATAACACCTCATGCATTGAACAGTATTGAGGTAGGGGTGGCAATGTTTGACACGACCCATGAACCCATCATTGAATAAACTGGTTAGGGTTGACTGTAAACTTGTTTCAGGTCAAAGCAGGTTAACCCATTTTGACATGATTAATAAATGGGTCAGGTTCGGGTTGAACCATATATATATATATATATATACACAACACGAATCTGATTCGCCAACATGATTGTTACCATATAACTCACGAACCCTACACAAACCAGACACAAAATAAATGGATTATGGTTGACTGTAAACATGTTTCGGGGGGTCAAAGTGGATCGGCCCACTTTGACACGATTAATAAATGGGTTGGGTTCCAATTGAGCCACATACCCTTATCTCGACACAAGACAAATCCAATCCGCACCAACACGAATTGTCACCCCTACAGTGAGGACCAAAAGGAGTTGAATTGAACTCCATAAGAAACCAATTGTGCATACGTTTAGGCTTTGAAAAGGTCATTATCCAGTGTTGGTCCCGTAGGCTATGAACAATCAATATGGAAAAGCCGAACTCACTGCTGCCCATGAAATTGAGCATGATGCGTGAGTAAACAAGACAATACTGCCTAAGTAGTTTAGTGTTGGAATAACATGTAAACGGATTGGGTAAGACAACTTAGAGAGTGACTAAAGTTGGAATGACATCAGGGCTGACACATCAGTGCCAAAATGTGAAAAACAACCCCAGAAAGTGTATTTCACTTTTTCTGTGCTGATGTGTCAGCCCTGATGCCATTCCAACTTTAGCCACTCTCCAAGTTGTCTTACCAAATCCGGCCTCAAAGAACATTATTGGAGGTGGGTAGGGGTGTTAATCAGGCCGGGCTGGGCTGGGTTAGCCTGAGCCCAGCCTGAAGTACAAGTCATGGGCCTGAGCCCAAACTTCGTCCAATACTATTAACCTGAGCTTGGCCTATTATAAGACGACGGGCTTCTTCGGATAAAGTTTGGGCAGCCCAAAGTAACCACACCACAGGATGACACGTGGCATGTTTACGGTTAAAAATGTCAAGACGGTGTTCATTTCAGAAAATAGGTGTTAAAAAATAGGTTTCAAATTCAAATACACGTGATAAGATATTTGCTTCTTATCAAATTCAAAACCACAACTCTTTTTTTTCTATATACAAAAATCACAACTTTTCTCAGTAGCTTTGATAGCTTAGATGTCTTGTTATAATATAAATAAATTACATGTTCCATAGGAGTTCGACTGGACCGAATATTCGGGCTAGGCTAAGGCGACTATCTGAGCTTGGCCCGAACATTCATCGCAGAAATATCTGTTGGCACATGTATGATGCTGGGATATGTAGGAATGTGAACATATGGTTTCATGGTATACTATGCATAAATAGAAATTTCCGATTTCCGACTTCAAGCAATGTCCCCAATATTGCTTTACAGATGCTCTAAAATTGGCACTATGACAGGTATTTGTTCTCTTAAAGAAAGGTTCTGCAGATAAATCCTAAATAAGGTTCCTAACAATGACAAAGCAGATGGAGGTTGTTGAATGGCTAGAATGGTATAGATTTGCTATAAATGAAAATACTCACAGAAGAAAGTGGTGGCTGGGTAAGGCTATTTTGATGTTCTTGATGCGGAATTTTGTGCAGCCATCCATCTAGCTTATATTATGGCTCTGTCATTGAGTCAATGAACATTCCCATCGTTTTGAAACTGAGGAGAGATCTGAAGATGAAACTCCTAAGGTACTGCGCTTGGTTTTAGGGTGCGATCTTTTTGTGATTGTATACCTTGTCAAGGTTTCTGATATATCAAATGCTCACTCTGAAAAGTTTAACTTCTTTTATGTCCATGCTTTTTGGGAAGTGTTGTTGAGTATGGCTTGAATTCTACCTTGTGTTCTAGTTACTGATGTTTCAAAGAAGCACCAGTAATCAAGCCATGCGTTCGTCACCTAATCCAACCCCTTTTTGAGACTGGACCCTTGACCCGGTCCAGTTCTTTTTTGTGTAACCGCATATATAAGATGTATTAGGATTTTTTGGAAAGTAATTTCGACTTTGACAGAGAAAGAAAATGGGTGGAAGAGTGTATTTGAGGCTTAGGGTTTGAGAGATTGATTTTCTTGTAATCTCCATTGATTGATAGTGAAGTTTCTTACCGTCTTCGTAAGTGGATGTAGCCTATAAGCCAAACCACATATATCGTTGTGTTTCTGTGTGCTTTGTGTTCGTTGTCTATTTCGTTTTTCTCTTTGATTTATGGGTTTAGTTGCAACAAGTGTCAATCTGTTAAGCAAACTAATCATCATAAATTCTGGATTTTTGGATAATGCTGATCCCGCAGATGCGACTCATGCATCATAAAGATTGTTCATCAGATGGTTATAAAGGTTTGGAATTGCACGTACATTTCTGGAAGAGTGGTTGCTATGGCTAGTTGGCTACTAGGGTCCCTCTTAGAAATTAGTCTAATGAGTTCAAGACGAAGGTTCTAATTGGCCTAGGAACCATCCCAGAACAAGGGTCATGTTCTCTCTACCCTAACATCTGCTCAAGTAAAGACTTATGTGATTATGAAATATAGAATGCCATTGGTTGTATAATTGTTCTACTTCAATACATATCTATTTCTCTTTCTATTCCTCACTGAGTTACATGGATGACTTTTCAGATATGTTCTACCGATTTTGTGTTTGCTTGACTTGCCATTGTCTTCTAGATATGTATATAATGGAAGGCTCTTATCTGGTATTTGCATGACTATTAGCTACAATTTCCTGATTCTACATAACATAGGGCATATTGTCAAGAGAACGGAAAACACTTTCTGGTGCAATTGAATTGGGAAGTTTTAACTTCTAAAACTTCTTTAATAGCCTGTTTGGCAGCCACTGTAATCTAACCATTTCATTTGAGTTTTTCTAGGCATTTGTACCACAACAGGATGGCTTATAACGAACTCATTCAGATTTCCAGTCATCTGTGCCTCATAACACAAGCCATTTCATTTTACAGAAAAACCGAAGGTGACTTCATTTATAATTGTAGTTAACAAATCAGAATGAATTTATTACGGAACCATCATCTCATGGTTACAAATGCCTTGAAAAACTCGAATGAAATGATTACATTACAGGTGGCTGCCAAACCCAGTTATACTGTTTAAAGGCTCTCTTATCTTTTTCTAAAAATTGGTAAAATTGTCATCTTATCAAAAAAATAAAACAAAAACAGAAAAATCATTTAAGTCTAATTTTTTAACTATTACATATGATTTCGTTGTAAGAGAATATTGATGATAAACCGTGGAACACTTCTTTCTTTTTTTTTCTCTCTCTCTCTCACACATACACACACATGCTGCGTGTGTGAATGAAATGAGCTTCAATATGATGGAATGTCGAACAAAAACACTCATCTTAACTAAGATTTATTCAACCGTTTGGGGTCAACTACAAGCATCTTGCTCTATCATCCATCTTTTATTAAAAAAACTATAAGTTATCAATTCGTTTTCTTTGTCTCAATGCAATTCTTGTGGGTATTTCATTTGTTCTTTTAGAGCTTTAAATTTGGGTTAGTGTACCGATTTTCACTAGTGCAGTGTATTGCACTTGATCATTCACTTCAACTGACTTTTACTTGACACTCATAGAAACTATCCTTAATTTTTAAAGAGCGCATTCGATTAATTATGCTATTCATTGCCAGTCATCCATCACAATGTTTACCAAAAAAGAAAGTCATCTATCTTAATGTTCTCAACTTGGGTACACACGTTCAGGGTGGCCAAATCAGTGAACCGCTTTGCCTTGCCTCTACTGTGATGGATTTTGGTATGATCATTTGAACACTTCTTTGATATAAAAAAAAGTTATGACCTTTCCTAATTAGCTCGACAACTTTCCTCCTTTCTGTAGCATAACCTTTTTGGGTGCTTGTTATGACACAATTTGAAAAGAATCCAATGAGTAAAAACATTGTGGGAAACAAGAAAAGTGATGTTAAGGATTTCTTGTTGTACGCTATGGTGGAACCAGGTATCTGTGGGTCGGTGGTTGCTGCAAAGTGTATCACAGCTCGGTTTGGCCTCTTTAAAGCCTATGCATTAGGACTTAAGAAATGACTTTTTGAAGGAGGTGACTGTAGTGAGTTGTCCTTTTTCTTGAGTGGTGACTTTGGTTTATGTTGTTGGTCTGTTATGAATTTTGGTATGAATTGTAAAAAAAATCAAACCTCTATATCTAGTGTTGTTAGGTTTTTGAGGGTTTTAGAGGTTTTAAAGTAGACTCCGTTTTTTTTGGCAACCTATAGCTTCAATTATGTTTTCAAGTACCTTGGGTCCTCTAAGCCTCCTGTTTAGATAGAGGATTTTTTGTCATAGCTTGTTGTTTGTTTTTAGGTGTTTTCTCACTTTAATCTATCATATGCTTATTAAAAAAAAAAAACCCATGGTTGTACAAGTCTTTCATTTTTTTAAATAGAAATGATGATCATATGGTTGTATTTATTGGAGTCATACTTTGTGCAAAGGACTTTTTAGCTTGGACAACATCTCTCTCTCTCATGACACAATTTTAAAAGAATCCAATGGTTGTGCATATCTATCATTTCTTTAATAGAAAAGATGATCCTATGGTTGTATCTATTGAGATCATTATTTATGCAAAGATTTTTTTAGTTTTTACGACACCTCTCTCTCTTACTCTCTCACACACACTCGTGACACAATTTTAAAAGAATCCAATGATTGTGCATATCTTTCATTGTTTTTATAGAAAGGATGATCCTATAGTTGTATCTATTGGGATCATTAGTTTGTGTAAGCCTTCCGTCAACTATGATGGTTCTCTCCAATACATGGATTTCAAGCAAATGTTTTCACAAGATGCTCCGTTTGAGGCTCACTAATTGAAGTATACTAATTTAGGTATGTCCCAACACTTAGAGGTTTTGGGAGGGTTGATTAATTTAAGTAATTATGCATTCATTGTGGACTTGCATCTGGTTCTCTCTGTGTGGGTGTTTCTAGGAGAGAACAATGAACAATGTTCTTTTTAAAAGGGGTGTTGAAGTATACTAATTCAAAAATAAGAGTTGGTTAATTTACTATTAATTATTGATGAACATTTACCTCTAAGCATTCCTTACTGACAGAAACACCCTTGATTAGCTGAGTATCTTTTACCTAATGACCGGACTGAAGGTTTTCTTGGTGGATCGTCGAGATTTCTTTACTGGATAATACCTAATTTCAGCTGCTTGGAGCAATAATGTGATAACTCATTAGATAGGAAACACGCCACATAAGTAGAGATGACATGGTGAACTTCATCTGCCACGTGTAATATTTTAAGCTGTCCATACCTTTTGTTTAGGTGATTTGATGATCTGGTACACTCCTTAATGAACGCCTAAGGTCTGCCTATATGCAGGGGCAGAAACAGAGCATGGAAAAAATGATTTACATTTTTTTTGGGAGGTGATTTTCACTTTTTGACATTATGTATTTGCCCCTGCATTTGTTAAGTGGTGCACCAAATCCGCTTTTACGTCGACAATTTGAGTCAATCTATAGAATTGGCATTGATTTGGTGTGACTCCTTAAAGAACATGTAACATCCGTCCTGCATCAAGGGTGGACACATCAGTGCTAAAAAAGTGATTTATACTTTCCGGGTACTTCACTTTTTGACGCTGACGTGTCCGCCCGTGATAGAGGGTGGACCTTAAGTGCTCTTTAAGGGGTTTGCACCAAATCCTGGGGAACAGTGAATTAACCAAATAAAAAAAAATTCTTAGATAGTTTTTCTTGCCTCATGATTGGGCTCGCAGGATAATCCCTACGTGAGCCTGAGAATTTAATAAACAAATCGTAGTTGGTAGGATCACGAGCACTAATTATTTCTACGCCACGAGAGGTTGAAAGTGGAAACCAAAAGGAGCTTCTACAATCCCAACGTCGCCCGTTGCGAGCAAAAGGACCTAAGACTTTTGGTAGTTTGGTCAAAAGACTTTTCTCAACAAAATGAATGCTGGGGGCCGATAATTTTTTATGACTAAGATACCCCTACAAAATTTAAGGGAATCTCTTTTTAACTTTTCAACCAAACTGTAACTTCCCTGGTCATTACTCATTTCTGTAATTTCTTCACATTATATGGGCATTTGTATAACATTCCAGTAAGAGAGAAATCTCCCGCTGGTTCTAAAAGTCTTCTACTCTTCTTGCAAAAACTGCCACTGTTTTTTGATTGTCTTCCCGGCGACAAAGAGTCGGAGGAAGAGAAAAAAAAAAAAAGCAGTGGAGAAGAAATCTCCGTTGATCGGTCGTAATAAAAAGGACCAGAAGAGGAACGAGACGTGGAAGCGTTTGGATCGAGTATCAACAGATGAAAGGCAAAGGTAAAGTTGTATGGAGTCTCGGGACGAAACTAGGGCTGCCGGCTGTCTTCCTTTCATGCATCTTTTTCTTCCTCGCCGGATTCTTTGGATCCATGCTCCTCTCTCAGGTAATCTATTCTTCCTTTCGCTTCGTCATCGAATTTGCCCGCATTCCATATTCTGAACTGTATTGCCTGTCTTTTTGATCGCTCGTTTGAAGGACATCTCTGGTGTCCGGCCGAGGCAGAGGCTACTTGAATCGGTCGATGACGGGAAGGAGTACAAGTCGATGCTGTATGGACAGACCGGAGAAGCTTCAGTTACTTCGATCCCCTTTCAGGTGCTCCGTCTCTTTCCTTTGGCGTCTTTAGCTATTTCTTGTATTGCAGTTTAATTAGGGCAGAACCGAATGCAATGGATGCTTGTGCGCGATAATTAAATGTTCCAGTGGTGGATCAGAAGTGAATTTGACTTATACTTTCTATTTTGAACTCCTTCATTTTGAATTTGATTACGGATCATTAAACCACAGATGTTTTTCTTTGAGCTTCTTTGGATACTTTTTCGATTTCTTTAATCAAGATGGATCAGAAAATTGATGCTTGTTCCGAATGATTTTATATTGCAGTTTAAAATAATCAGGAGTCGGTAACGTGCCATTTTGAACTCCTTTGCCTTTTATTAAAAGTTTGAAAAAGAGAACAGAGGCACAGTACTAACAGTACACTATGAATTCGATATATTCTCAGCAATTTGCTGCATATTGAGTGCAAGTGTGGACAGTGCAAGTTATATATATGTGAGAGAGGATAAATGAAATTTCAAATCTTGAAGCACGTTTATATTGTCCAAGAGGAAGTTAAGGTGACTATCTGATTCAACTTCATTCTTAATTGAGTTTCTGGTTGATTAGAAGCTACTATGCATATGAAACAAAGGGATCTTTAATGAGAAGAGCTTTCAATAATGCTGATGATATAGCAACAACAACAACAAAAATTGAGATTTCAGAACATCTCCATGTTTTGTGAGGATTATTGGATTGGTTTAAGATTCGTAATGGTTTCGCTCTAATAACTGAGCCAGTACTAGCATTAGAAGCAGATTGGATTTTATTCTTTCTTCCAGAGAATTAATTTGTTGATCTTTCTTCTACTTTTCTTTCTTTCCTTCTTTCTCTTTTTAATATTTTTGTTGTCTGAATTTTGAGTGTAGGTTTTAAGCTGGAAACCTCGAGCCCTATATTTTCCTAAATTTGCAACTGTGGACCAGTGCGAAAGCATAATAAAAATGGCCAAGGCAAATCTTAAACCATCAACCTTGGCTTTGCGAAAAGGAGAAACTGCTGAGAACACCCAGGGAATAAGAACAAGGTAACCATGCTGGCATATACCTTTATTTTTGCCTTGGAATCTTTCCGAGGCATATTGATGGATTATGGCTTAGTACCCAAAAAAGGGTGAAGCTATGAATAGTAGTTATTTTAGGGCCCATCAAAACTATTTAGGAGTATGCTGAATTTTCTCACATATTGGTTGATTTTATGAATTTTCGCTTGATATGTAGGTACTTATCCTACTTGTCTTTTTTAATTTTTTTTTATTAGTAAAGATAAATTTATTATAAATAGGAATGCAAAAGAATTACTGTAACGCCCCGAAACCCATACCTCTTTGTGGTAGTGGATCCCGAGG
>JAOXJP010115375.1:0-13996 GCA_025762735.1 Platanus orientalis
TGAATATAACACTAAACCAAGAAAATTTGTACATAATCATTGATTTAGGCACATGCTAATCTAACTTATGTATTATCTTATCTCAATAGAAGATATCAATTTTAAAAGATAATAGACATAAAGAAGGATGCATAATTTCAGAATCTACCCAAAAAAATCTAATAAAAGAATTCAAACCAACTGTTGGTAGGTATACCAAGCGAAAGCTTAATTGATCCATAGCATTTGCTGGCTTCTGCTTTTTTTTTGGGACCTCATGAGAACATAAATCTCATGAGAATGAGATATACAGTATACACACATACTTCTAAGTGCTTGACCCAACCACACTTAAAGAAATGGTGTCATTAGTGTTTATACTTTCCATTTGATACATAATTTTCCAGCTTCATCAATATTCATGAATTCCATATTTTAAGCAAAAGCTGACCTCATTTATGGTTAATACAATAAGAAGCCAGGCCCATTACCACAGAGAAGTAGGGAAACTAAATTGTTAATTGCATAACTATCAATGCTCGTGGAAAAATGAACTATAAAAAATGACGGACAATATTAGGTACGAAAATCAACTTTTCCTGATGTATTCGAATGGCATCAGGGGTGGATACATCAGCATTGAAAAGTGATAAGCACCCCCCAAAAAGTGAAAGTCATTTTTCGAAACTGATGTATTGGCCCCTTTATGTCATTCTAATACATCAAGAAAACCCTGAGTATAGGAAACTTGGAAGGGCCAATGCAAAAATTTTATTAAGGCCGTTGATGATGAAAAAGTAAACTGGCACTAATATTTGGCTAGCATTGCTTGCCACTATTTAGTTACTGACCCATTTATGAGTTAAGAAGCAAGGTCCCCTACCTTGTGCTTCTCTATGCAGCAGGCAAGTAACCAAGTGCCAATTCTCTTTAGCATGTTCAGTTTTCTATTGGGTTTCATCTAAAAATCTGCAAATAACTAACTGGTCTCCAACTCCAACTAGATAGAATGAATCATAAACCTATTAAAAGAAAATTATAAATATCCAACTCAATATAGATAAAACAATTAGAAAATAATATACATAAACATATATAGCAATTAAACAAGCAGGAAAAAAATCTAAGATTAACCTACTCATGGCTGACTGGATCTTGTTTTATGATTGCTTTTATGAACATAATTCTCTTTCACTTAATTTCATGAGAAAAAGGAAAACTAAACAGAATGTGAAATAATCATCTATAATTCAGCTTGCAGTGTAAACAGAATGTGAAATAATCATCTATAATTCAGCCTGCAGTGTTTGTAATAAAATCATTTACAGTTGAAAAATCAAGGGGTGGAAAATAATTGCCCTTCATAGACAGTTTTATCCAGTGTTCAACAAAGATGAACCTTTTAGTTTAGTAACCAAATTGAGCACAGCATTGCACAAGCATTATAATGGATAATATTAAATTGCAAACTCCAGCAGACAATATACATTGTAAAGTTAAAATTTGAAAATATGCGGATCCAAACTTGGTCATCTCTGTGATGTGTAATAAGCAACACACCTATCTTCTGCTGGAGGAGGCATACATTCTGAAAAATTTGATACCTAGAATTTCAAAACAAACCCTAATTAAGAATTCTATATCAAACGACTATTCATACCAAGATAAATCATAAATTTAAAGCATTGGCATAAAAAGCACAACACATAAAATTAACCAAAAACTAAAAAAAAAACCAGTAATAACAGAGATTTTACTAATTCAAAAAGAATTACCTCATGTCACAAGCTGCTTCCTGTAAATGACCCTGCTTAAGCATAGCATCAAACTAAGCACATTGTGCAATCTCACATCTAATTCCTACATAAAATCCATGTCCGTCATCCACTCCAAAATGTGTTATCTACTAAAATTTAACACATAACATATAAAGCAAAATACAAAAAGTAAGCAAATAAGATCCTCATTCTAGAAATCCTATTGTGAACAACATTTGTCTCATCTTTGCTCTCAGATCGTAATCTATGATCAACAATAATAGCTAAAATCCCATTGATGCAACCAGTTGTTTCATCTGTTCTAATTAGGGCATCAGTCTTCCAACCAGCCGTTAAAATGCACAGTGCTACACTATCGAGTCTGCCAAAAACACCGAGAGCTGCCTAAACCACAACCAAATTTGAGAAAAAAAAAAAAACAATCAACCTCTCAGAAATCTATATAGAATTCAGGCCAAAAGACGGAAAAGGATAAGGAATTACAAAAAAGAAAAAAGTGAATCACCGATTCAATGATGAGGTTTGAGTCCCACCATAGCCATCCTTTTTTAGAAAACTTCTCTGTATTTCGTCATGTCGATTGTGTCTCGACAATCAGAACATTTGCAAAAGAATCGACGACAACTTAGTCACTGACGGATACCTAGCAAACCCCTCAATTGGCCTTCTATCATGTAGCGAAGACAACGATGGTCCATGGGAGTGCCAGTCATAGTTCTGGCACAGAACGACTCTTCGTCAAATAGAAGAAACAAAAATTGAAGGCGAGAGTAGAGAGAGAGAGGGGGAGGGAGGCAAGAGCAGAGAGAGAGGGGGAGAGAGAGTAAGGCAAGAGCAGAAAGAGGTGGGAGTCAACAGAGAATAGGCAGCGTTTTAAAAATGCCAAATAAATATAAAATATACCACATTTTTAAAAACGCTACATTTAAGTTTAAACATTGTCTATGTCCTTTTTGTGCTGACACAAGACGGAAAAATACAATTTCTATATGCAGTGTTATTCAATGCTCTATAAAACTAACATAGGTAGAGTTTTTGGAAAATACTGTCTATATGTGTTTCTATGCATTTTATAAATGTTGTATATTCCTTTGTTCCCTTTTTGTAGCGTTTTCATTTGAAAATGCTGTATATTATTCATTTTAGGCTAGAAAAATGCTGCCTAAAAATATGTTGCTAAAAACTAATTTTGTTGTAGTGTGTATAAGCACTTTTCTGCTAAAACCCCAAATTCTTGAATATATCTTGAAACAAACACAAACTTGAGCTGTCTTAGAGTTTGATAAATGTGAATCAATTTAGTCTTTGGTTGGGTAAACTCATACCTGAGATCAGGTTGGGTAGGGTCAAGATTTGATTTTCCCTTACACACATAGGATTGAACTTGGGCTAAGCTCCCCAGCCCACTCATCCCACCCAAGTTGCACCCTAATTTGCAACTAGCTTGTCTTATTTTTTGTAATGAAATAACCAATATGGCCTCACATATCGGGTTGTTTTTAATATAAAACAATGTAAAGTTATCAGCTGCAGCAAATTTGTTGTAGCTTTTAAGTAGCACAGCAAAAAAACATGGGTATTTTATCTTTTAGCATGGGTTGTTTTGTCTTTAACATGGGGTTTTTGTCTTTTTGTGTTCTTTTTGGTAATGCTACTTTAAAGCTCCAACAACATTTGCTGCAGGTGATCATTTGGCCTTTTATTCTTTGAGTCAGCAATGAGTCAATGTCATCAACTGATTTGGACTGAGGTAGTGCAAACCACCCATCCAAAGAGTCAGTAGAATTTTGTGTCATCCAATCCTCATGGTTTAGCATTTGCGACTTGTTGAGAAAGTAAGGAAATTATTGGTATGAAACATGAGATAAAGTACACAAAAATTTCAAGAATATCCTTAATCGTAGTTTTTTTTACTTATCGCATGCTATGCTATGAACTAGCAACAAACACTATACCAAATAGACTCGCAAATCCGAGAGGGTCACCCCTCTACTTGGTTCAAAAGAGGGAAAGGAGTTGTGTTGCAAAAGGGTTTTCACAACCATATGGAAAATCTTCTAGTTTGGCCAACCTATAAAGTCATTCCCCATTTAGCCATTAAACTTGATATGGGCAAGAGAGGCCGTCCTAATAAAGATAATGGAAAATTTGATTCAGTGAGAAGTGGTGAGATGGGTCTACAAATGTACAAGCTCGGTCTCTATAAAGTTCTAGTTCACGTATCCATAGGAGAAGAATTAATGCCAAAAATATGTATTTTACATGTGATTCATTATCCTTGTTCTCTTATTACTTTGTGCAGAAGGCTTTCAACTGTTCTAAACAAAAGTGAAGAGAAAGGACTACTTTCCAGCATTGCAATCAAAAGAACTAATCCACACATTATGCTTTGGGACTATTGTTATATTTTTAGGAAAGTTAATATGAAGGGGAAAAAAAGCTATCCAAGAAAGTTCAAGAAAATTTAGAGAGCTTTCTAACTAATAAATAATAATATTGTAAAATCATAAATAATTTTAAGTTCTAATACTCAACACCACCCCCCCCCCCCCAAAAAAAAAAAAAATTAAAAGAATTATATATAAAAATCTAGGAATCAAAGCGGCTGAATCCCCTTCTAAATATGAAGGCCTTGTATCTAATATAGGAAAGAATTAAATATCTATTTTCTTATATAGATGAGAGAAGCTCTAACAAATCCAAGGTTGAAAAGAAAAATTAGTCTCTCAAGCAGGGGAAAGAAGTTTTGCTCAAATTAGTGATAAGGGCTATTCCAACACCCTTTCTTATCCCTAAAATGATTGGTAATAGCATCAACACTAAACAAGATCTTTTTAGTGGGTTCAAACATAAAGTGACAGGAAGATCTATTGGGTTAAAGGGGGAGAATAAAGGAGACTGAAAAGACCATCTCATTTTTTTGAGGTTTTTTTTCCCTTCTACTTGACCTTGCGTGTTTAATCTTTAGAGCAAAACCCTAGGTATTTATCTTCCCTTTCTTATATCCTTAAGGTCATCAACCCATTACCCCCGTAAAGTTAAAGCATAAAGCCTAGGAATTAGTTGGATATTGATAGTCTAGAAATGGCCCTAATACTATAGCAGTATAGCACATTGATCACAAGGATAAAATATGAGCTACCCATTAGCACCATTATTTTGAAAAGAGGAGGACTTGGTGACAAATCTATAGTATTCATGGCTTCAATGATACACCTATTTTTATTTTGTTCCAGCTTGTCACCTGGAATCCGTGATGATTCTCTAAGCTTATAAGAATGTCACCTGATTGAGACCAACAAAGAGTGGTATCCATAAACCACGTTCTTATGTGCAAAAAAGTTGCCAACGGTTGTAATTGGAATCCATGAGGACTCTAAGCATAGAAGAATATATATGTTCGTTGAATCATTTTCTTTCCAATTTTCAATGGTCTAGACTCTTGACTTTCCCCATTCATGTCACTCTTCCGGCTACCGTGCCAATAAATAGAGATGTTGATCAACTTTCTATTTTTTATTTGTTGTTCACTTTTGGCCAGATGACCTCTTTGTGTTGATGGGATAAGTTCTCCAGTTCAACCAGACCCTCCTACTGACATAATACTTAAGACAAATGAGAGCTTCCCATATGATTCATATGTGGTAGGTTATCCTAATGTCAACTAGTGATCAAATAGAACTCCTACAAGATATGCCAGTCATACATAGGAAGTTGAGTATTGGCAAAATGTATCCTTCTTATTGGACTCTCACAAAGGAAAATTGCTTATTCTAAAGCAAATGCATGACTCAGAAAAAATACCATCAATGTCAAGATGTAGTTAAATATTGTAGGCAAGTGATACATTCTCTCCAAGCGATACAGTTGCTAGGAATTTGGGGTCCCAACCAAAAAATCTATTGGCTGAGAAGCATGTGTGAATACCAAGTGGTGGAGATGGGGAGGAGGATGGAATTGCTAGTATGGACAAGGAGGGAACAGGGCTCTAGACAGTAATGGGTGCCGACAAGTATCCGGCGCCACGAGCAAGGGTGGTGAGAGATGTCTAATGGACAGGGGACAAAATCCCACAGGGACCAAGTGGGGGAGCCAGTCATATATGAGGTGAAACTTATATAGTTGGATGAGCTCATACAGGGAATGAGGAGGAAACTTTTCCTAAGGCATATTCAAAAGACCATATCTTGGATAGTTTTTTTTTGGTAAGCATGTCTTGGATAGTTAATCCAGTATTTTATCTCCCAAGTAACCTGCAAAAACTTCAGTTTGAATCCTATGGGCTACACTGTTTGATAAAAGGCTTGTTTCTTTTATGGATCTGCTTTAAACCTGTCACGCATACCTATATATAAAAGCAAACAGTCTTAAGGATATTTTACATAAATGAATCATTACCTTCCGTCTCAATCCCTGTTTATTTTTTGTGTTCCACCAGCATTTAAGCTCATTTTCACTTAAGAAGCCTGGTGACAGCAGTAAATCATATTACCCTCTAATGTGGATTCACATTTAATTGCAAGAGCCTGGGAGATCTAATTTTTGACATTTTGACTAAGTTGTAGATGGAACATTGAGCGTTGTGTTTCCTAATGAACACATATCGAGGTCTGGCACCAGCCAAGCTACTCCAAATTCAATCCACATGCTAACACATTTCGATGCATGGAAGTGTTACTTAATTTGGTTCTATCTCGCATGCATGAATCCCAATAAGTATCTGATTGGCTTCGCATTTGAAGGACCCTGGATTGAGCCACCATACCAATGAACCATGTGAAGAGTCACCAGAAGGATGTGTCTGAAGAAGAAAATAATAATAATAATAATTAAGGTGGGCTGCAATTGCCAGAGTATGCCACTTAAGGGCATGCCCTGCGTGGTCCCATGTCACTTTAAAACCCTATAGGTTCCTCTTTGTAATGCTACTTTAATTGCCTTAAGAAGGGATATAGATTTTAACCATATTAAAGTACATGGTAAAGGGAACTTAATAGATCGAGATGGAAAAGGACACTCTATGCAGATCCGGTTGTAATCAAATAATATATACTAGGATCGTGCCATCCACGAGCATTCCCCTTTAAGAATGCTACAAGTACATTATAAGAGAGTGCTTGAATTGAATAAGCTATCCACCCGAAGGACCTTCCACTTACAGTAAGTTTTGTTGCTATCTTTCTTCAATTATAGATTGAGATCAATCATACAGCATAAAAAAATATAGTTTTGAGTTTCCTTTCTAAGGAATTGTATAGTGCTGGTGTTTGTAGTGCAGTGGTGATTTGATGTCTTCCACCATGTTTTGTTGGTTAGTTTAGTAGCATTTCTAGTGGGGTATATCACATCTTATTCCAATCCTCCATTTTCTTGTGCTTGTCTGCAAGAAATTTGTCCTAACAACAGCAAGCCTACCCTACGACAGGAAAAGATAGCTGGAAATGTTTTTTATTACTCCACATTTCTCCTGGACCTTTCATGTATTTCTTCATTATCATTATATCGAGATCATGAGCACATCCATCAAACATAGCTGGACGAATCTTTGTTTCTGATATATGCTATTAATAAAATTTGGACAATGTAATTTACAAGTTAATAATCAAATGAATGGATTTGATCTAAATTAGAGGTCGTCTTACATGATATACAAGGGAATGGGTTACATTTTCATTAGCCTTCAAGATAAAATCATAATTGGATTATCTACAGCAATCAAAAGGCTGATTTAATAAATAGGAAGGAAAAAAAAAATACCTTATTATACATTTCTAACATATTTCTCTCAAACCCTGGTCCGTAAATTTATTTGCAGGCGTAAAAAGCATCTTCCATGGAAGGATCATCAAAAGAACTGAAAATGAGGAAAGTCTCACTCCCCACCCAGCATCGAAAACTGTCTTATAGGGTGAGATAATTTATAGATATTCTTATACTCTACTTTCATGCCTAAAGGTTTATGATCACTGATCTTCTTAGATGTAGGTGTGTCATCTATATATATTTTTTCCTTTTACCTAAAGTCTGAATCACTTTCATTGTGCACTACCAAGGATTAAAGGCATGAAATTGATATTAATGTGACCGAGGTTTCATAGTAATTTCTTGCTTTATTATTGATTGTAATGAAAATTATGGCAGAGTGGAAGATTGGAGAAGATGGGTGCCCACAAATCTCTAGACCACCTGGACAAGGAGAAGCCTTCTTCCTCTTCACTTTATCATCCCTTAGAGATCCCGGAAAGCCCTCATCTAGCCATGGAGTTCTTGTCTCGTTCATGGAGCCCTTGTGCCTCAGACTTCTATCCGATACTCCCATCAAATGTGAGGAAAAAAAAAATTCAACTCTAATCCGTTTGTGCAACTACCACCTAGTGCACCATTTCCAAAGTGCTACCATATATTTCTACCTTTTTACTTGGTAATATCAAAGGAAAAATAGGGAAGCAAGTGGCATTTCATGAATGGCTACATGCCATATGTCACATGGTGGATGGAATTGACCCGCTTTTTATTTTATTTGTTAGCATCAAGCCTTTGGTTGACCCACATTATAACATATAGCATGATATGGATGTCCTGTGAACTATTGGTGCACCATGTCGTTTTGCTCAAATAGAGCTTCGAAGTGCAATACAACACCGTGGATTGAAGCCTGAAAGTAGGTTAATACTAGTTAAGAAAGAATAATAAAGTATGTGATTAAATTTGGCATTTGCAGAGCCTGTTGCTACCTCTCCATGAAAATGGTACGGTAGAGCAAAATGATCAGATACAAGAAATTGAAGTAACAGAAAGGAGCACAACTCAATGCATCAAAGATACTGTCAAGAGAGCAGACAACATATGGGTATTGCTTCTCTCTCTCTCTCTCTCTCTCTCTCTCTCTCTCTCTCTCTCATAGTATAGCATTTTAACTCAGCTAACTCCTTCCTCATTTAAGAAAGTTGATATCATCAGCTGGTTAAGTTGTAACATTTATTCCAATTTTCAAAGGTGGCTCTGATTGATCATTAATAAAAGAATACTCATCCAGGATAACTGGCTGAGTTGGACCAAAAGTACGTTCTGAATCGAAGGAAAATGCTAGTGCTTTGTGTTTCAGCCACCAACTAGTTGACTTGAAGTCCAGAATGAGTTTCTAAAGGATGTAAAAACTCAAATTAAATTCTCCTTATTGTAACCAATACTAGTCTGGTCTCACACAATATGCAAGAAACATTTTTAATGCGAGGGTTTGCCATATTATACATCTAAAAATAGCATCAAATATTCTTCCTTGGCCACCTTTTTTTTTTTTCTTTTTACAGACATGGCTTGCAGCTGGCCGGTCGCTCTTTCCAGTCCTTCAAAGGCACAGATCATTTGAGAACAATTGGGTAATAAGCACAACCGACTTAGCTAAGCTATAATATTTTCACCAATTAGCAGAAACTGACTCATTTGTCTTTTCTTAATAAGATGAACATGAGTTACATGAAGGGATGGTTGAGTGGAAAATCATTGACTCGCTTCTCCAGAGGGCGTAAGGAGAAGAAGAAAGACAAAGTTCGATTGCAGACAGCCAAAATCCATGCAGCCATTTCAGTTGCACAATTGGCTGCAGCGATTGCTATGTTTGCCACCAAGGATGGATTAGCCACACATGAAACCGACGACATGGCTAGTGAAGGTGGAGTATGGAACGAGAGTATGGGTGTCGTTGTTGCTTCAGCTGCGACCTTGTTGGCAGCAGTATGTGCTGAGGCTGCAGAGTCTGCAGGTGCCAACAGAGCCCATGTTGCATCTGCCGTCAAATCTGGCTTAGCCACTCGAACTTCTGCTGATATCATCACTCTCACAGCCACTGCTGCAACATGTAATGTATTAAATCCCTCTCATAGTTCAAACGCTAATTGATTAAAGACGAGGGTTGTGTGCCAAGTAGAACTCAACAACTCATTGATGAATTCACTCAGCCTAGTTGAGTAACTCAAGAATTTTGTTTGAATAGCTCCCTTCACCAATATCAAATACTCTGATTGACTGAGTGAACTCTTAAAGTTTTCATCAAGTCACAACTTTTCAAATATGACCATAGATTATGTCATGTTTTATTATGTCTTACAATACTGTGACCCATACATTTAAGCAACATGCACCATCTTTCTGCATATACATCCATGATGAGCACACCTTGTTCTATAAGGGCACTCTATACCTGAAGATCAAAATATACTAAAGCCCAATTCAGGCAAGAATCTTCATCTACTGTGGTAATGTTCTTTTGTGTGTGCATGCGCGCACATAACTCTCCCCGTTACATAAACAGATGTACACAGATATGTCCACATAAACACATAGCTCCCTTAGGTTATCCTAGACTGCTAAAGCTTTTACATGTTTTCTCAGCAGTTTCTTACCCGCACTGGACACTTATGTTACTAGGTCTAAGAGGAGTTGCAACACTTAAAGCAAGAGTTACAGCTGATGCAGACTTCTCGAAAGACCAGGAGATCCTTGCAAGAGGGACCCAGATATCAATACATACACCATCAGGTGAGGAAGACAAAGCAATTTCTTGATAGCTTCAGAATATATATATATATATAAGATGGAGAGAAAGGTATTAATTGATAATTGATGACTGAACTTTTGGTATGGCCGGGACCATCAGGGCACACACAAGTTAGAATGGTCTGCATCTACTTCAAGCACAACAGGCTGATACTGAGATCAGGAAAAAAATACCTTGGAGGACTCCTAATAACATCCAACGAGTGTAAGATCCATTTACTTTTCCCAAACAGTACCTAATATACATGCTCGATATTGTTGCATTTGAGGTTTATCACGTCTTCATTTTTCTGTTCACTCCAATATAGGGTCAGTTCAAGCTAATTACTAGTTCAGTGAAAATTACGATATTTTGATTCTCATTCTTTCTACTATTTTTTATCCAGATAAGATTATCAACGTGATCAAGGAAACCAAAGAAGCCCAAGGTTGTTACTCCCTATGCCTTATTACTAGTGGAGGTAATATCCAGCTGTTGTTCAAAGATCAGAAGCAATCTTATGTCTGGAAATCAACGGTTTCCCAACTCTTATTAAGCCAAAACTCATATTCAATCACAAATCCTGCAACAGAAGAAAATATTTGAAACCCACTTATGAAATATTCTCTCAGTATTACTCAGCCTAAATAAACTTCAGATGGTTGTCGCAGAAGTATGTACGCCACATGATGTTATATTATCTTTGCATTGGTAGACCTAAGCATCTATTTTCACAACTGTAATTATGCTGTATAAATGCATCTCCGGCATGTATTTCATTAACACTCTGGGCAGGTCTGTCAAGGGTTTGGACGAAGCTTTTGATGGGCAGCAGATCAGATGTAACTGAATAATTCAAACCCTTTGAGAGGGCATATACAATAATTGGAATTGCATTTAAACCATAAGCAACTTTCCTCAATAACGTACGTAATCATGCATTAGATGAGTAATCAACACATTTCAATCTGTGATATATTCAAAGATGCAAAACTAGGTTAACAAGCTCTAAAGTGATGGCAATAGACCACAAAGTACTCTTAAGATAATGTAATTACCTTAGGCAGTGATATTTAAAAAGAACATCTCAATTAGTAGGAATGGGCATCATTGATCTTCTAACCAAATAAGCTACTGTGCTCAAAGTTAGAAAATGTTGAGAGTGAACAAAAGGATGAATGAATGGTAAAAAAATAATTCATTAGAGAACTCATAACCAATATCTTTGATATAATAGTAAGTGAATGTGGGAGTTCAAACACAAGGAATAAGACATTTTATGTACGGTTATGATGGTAGATTTTGCTATATTTTGAACGTGTCAGCTGTTTTAGTCCCCTAACCAACAGCAATGTCTAAATGATGAGGACATCGGGTCCAGGCATGCGTTCCAGACTTATCAGAGACGACATAGGAGAATTGGACCTCTACTTTGGTTCCAATAGAGGATCCTCACATGTCTGGGACCTTAGTTAGCCTTTATTTACAGTACTTTTATTGTTTTTGGACATTATATATATCTCTTGTTGGAGGGGGGGGGGACACATTGATGAGGGTAGTATGGTCTTTAGTTGTTTATTTGGGTTTTTATGTCATTATTTATAGTTTGGGAGTATTTTTGACATGAGCATATTAGGCATAGGCGTATTTTGGTCCCTTAGGAGAATTTTATTGTAGACCTAGCAGTGGGGGATCTTTTTATACCCCACAACCAGAAATTTTATACCATGCGATTTTGAAGTTTGAGTTTAACGTATTTTTCTTTCTTTTTCTTCCTTGTTTGTAGATTGGAGACCCCAAAAACCTGAAATGGGATAGGTCTCCACCTAATTTAACACTAGTGGTGGAGGTCACTCCCTTTTCCTTGAGTTAAAGGTCCCTAACTCCTTCTTTTATTCATCTAATTATTGCTCTATAGTTTTTTTTTTTCTATGCTAAAAATCAACCTCTTATAGAAAAATCATCACCATCACCACCACATCAAAGTTTTACTCTATCCATCACTTCTAGGAGGCTCCCCAGGTCTAGACAACACATCAACAAGCAACAATCCATAGAAAATTTCAGTTTTGAGAAGGTTTCCATTGGGTTTAGCAGTCCCAAGCATGAATTCATTAGGCTGGAGCAGTTTTGGAAGATCAAGTCCTAGTCTCACACAACTGGGGCTTTCATTATTTTGATTTTCCTAGGTTGTTCTACCCTCCTAGGTGACCCCCTAGCAGCCAGCACACCTCACAAAAGTTTCCCCATTTCAAACTCAAGCTTGGGGTTCTTAAAGGCAGGCGGCACACATGGATCTGCAAGCAGATTTTGAAGATTTGTTCTAAGCATAATTTTCGACCACGTAGATGTTGAAATCTGATTGACCACTTGCTAAAAAGCCTTAATGAAGTGATCTGCATCAAAATTAGGTCCCCATCTTTACTTTTTGTGCTCTTTTAAGTCCCATATATTAGTGGTAATCTGGTAGTTGTTTATCATAGGTAGGAATTGGTGGGGTTATATTTTCTGAGTGCATTTTAACACCCCCAGCCCCTACTTTCTACCCTAAACACACCTTACTTCTTCTCTATAATGTTCCCATACAAAACCCTAATGTTGTTTTGCTGATTTTGTCATAATATTACATTAATTGAACCCTTTTAGAATACTTTATTAGTATCAGATTTTCTGGATAGCAGCCTTATGATTTCTATTTCTTCATTTCAATTGGGTTTCTTAACATATTAGCTAGGTTATTTCATTGTTTATTGCTTTGTTATCCTAACTTCTTTAATGCATAATGATCTTCACTTAAGATCCACCTAATTTTACATGTGAATGGTGTAAGTAAAAATCTAGTTTATGTCACTTTATTGCTTTAATGATTTTATTTTTATCTTTTATGCACACTTCACTATCCTACATGCATGCTGCATCACTAAACCTCTTTTAAAAGCTCAAGTATTTGAAAGTCGATCTTTATCACTTATTAGTTTATTGTTTGCTTGTTAATCTAGCCCAAGAATTATAAATTGAAGTCCCATATATATTGTTGTTAAAAATTAAAGTGTATATTCTATAATTTTTAGTTTCTTTTGGTCATTTATATTTTAAGTGATATAGTGAGGTCGATCATTAATGTAATTTTGTTTCGTGAGAGGATCTTTTTGGTTATTTTGTACTATTATGCCCCACTTACACACTTAGATGCTACATGTCATTTTATTACACTCTTCTTCCACTTCACTTCCTATTTCTCATAAACCCAATTCAAACTCTCCTAAAAACCTACACCTCATGGGAATTCTCATTCCCTCCTTTATCACCTTCTTTTCTTTCCCATGCAACCTCCTTTCAATTCTCATGCACCTCATCATCAATTCACATTCAACAATTCCTTTGTTCCTCACTTCTACTTCCCATAAACTTAAATTCAAACTCTCTTAAAAGCCTACACTTCATGGGAATCCATCATCATTTACTTTCTCGTTCCTTCCTCTATCACCTCACTACAATTAAAATGCTCTATTGTTATATGCAAAAGTGTAGCAATATCCCCAAAAAAGTGTAACAATAAATTTATCTACTTTCACAAAAAACATAACTATAAGTGGTGTCATTATTGATATTGTTACTGTTATAGTGATTGTACGGAAATGTTCTATTTTAGTTTCGGTTTATTTGTTACAGTTTATGCATAGTTAAAAAATTTATAGTTACA
>JAOXJP010115386.1:0-13995 GCA_025762735.1 Platanus orientalis
GGTTGATATCTTTCTATATATATATATATATATATATATATATATATATATATATATATATATATATATATATATCATGTTGTTTCTAAGGATTTTTTGAAGTTGGAAAAAAAGCCCTCAAATCTATTAAAATCCGTAAATTTGATCAGATTTGGAGTTTTTTCTATGACAAATCAAAAAAGATTGGGTCGTTTTTTGACAATGAAGCATTTGGAAGTGGTCTCATTCAATTTGAAGCAGATTTAAGAAACAAAGTTTTTTTGGTTGTCGAAAACGTTAAAATAGCTCATACATCTCGATTTTTGCTTTTTTAAACCCCAAATCATCATAAAAGTCAGCAATATGGGTAGATCTATGGTCATGAACACCCGATCTACGATCTACACTTGAAGATTTGGCATTCCACTTCGTATCCCCAGGTGTGCAAACTCATCCAGTAAGATCTATTGTCTGACACTAATATTTTTTTTTTTCAATGTCGAGTAGTAACAATGTGGATTCTTGGTCTGGATCTGAGAAAAATACATAACATACCAGTAATGAGATTGTTCAATCCGGGAAGACGGATTCATTAAATACCCAAATCACAATAGTAAAGCTCGATGGTTCCAACTATTTTGGAATGGTCACAATCAGCCATGATCTCTTTAACTAAAAAGGGGAAATGGGAATATATAACTGGTGAGATTTCCATTCCTTCTTCTATAGATCTTGGATTTCTTAAATGGAGGACAAAAAATACCTTAATGATGGCATGGTTGTTCCAATATATGCAATTTGATATTAGTGGTACGTACTTATTTATGGGGACATCAAAAGAAATATGGGATTCTCTTGCAGAGACATTCTGAGAAGGGTAAAATAGCCTGGGTTTATGAGCTCCAATAGCAAGTGTGGCAGATAAAAGAGGGCGACCAATCCATTGCTACATATTATACACAGTTCCGACATTTGTGGGAAGAAATTGAACAGTATGAATCCTTCCTAGCAAAATGTGCCGTTGATGCTACATCACATTAATAATTTGTTGAGAAAACCCAGGTATTTGAATTACTGGCTAGCCACAACCCCGATTTCGACCAAATTCATATCCAGTTGTTAAGTAGGGATACCTATCCCAGTTTGTCTGAGGTGTATTCTCATCTTCATAGGGAGGAAAGGAGAAGACAAGCCATGTTGGCTCCTCCAATGGTTGAAAGATCAGCCCTTTATTCCTTTTCTCACCGAGGAGGCCGTGACAGAGGACGTGATCATATCATCACTATTCCAGATGGGAAAGACAACCTTAAGTGTGAGCATTATGGGAAAATGTGTCATACGAAAGAAACTTGTTGGGATCTACATGGAAAAGCTCCCTCTATGTTACAAAGAGGAGGCTTCACTGGTGGACATGGGGGACCTCATCGTAGTGGAGGTAATAAACTTAATGCTTATATTGTTTCGTCTTCTGATTCTGATGCACAGTTACACACAGCTACTGAGAGCTATACTGTCTCAAAAAATGAGTTGGATGCACTTCACCAACTAATGAAAGAGCTTGAGATGTCTGCCTCTTCCTTTACATCTTTATTTGCACAGTCAGGTAGATATGCCTCTGCATTCAGTGCATCTATTTCCTCTTCTAGACCCTTTTGGATAATTGATTTTGGGGCTTCAGATCACATGACAGGTAACTCTTCTTTTTTTTTTTTTTTTCTACTTACCAAGTTTATTCAAGCAAATACAAAGTTAGGACAGATGATGGATCCATATCTTCAGTAGCTGGAAAAGGGACCATCCCTCTTTCTTCTTTTATGTCCCTCTCCTCTGTCTTGCACGTTCCAAATCTTGCACTTAACCTTGTCTCTGTTAGTAATCTTACAAAATCATTAAATTGCCATGTAATATTCTTCCCTTCTCACTGTGTGTTTCAGGACTTAGAGACAAAGAGGAATATTGGTAAGGTCATGAAAGTAATGGACTATATTTTTTGGACAATGTTTTTTTCTACCGCCTTTCCAACACAATAGTTAAAGTCACACGTTCCTAATTCAGTGGAGAATCAGTAGGAAATAATCATACAATGACACCAGAGACTTAGACTTCCCTCTACTTTCGTTTTGAAGAAACTTGTCCCATCTCTTACCTTTTCTTCTTCTTTGAATTTACATTGTGAAATATGTAAACTTGCAAAACACCACCGCAGTTCCTATGTCTTGAGTAAAAATAAAAGTTCTACTTTATTTGACATTGTTCATTCAATTGTTTGGGGACCTGTCCCTATTGACTCTTTATCTAGTTTTTGGTATTTTGTCACTTTCATTGATGATTTTTCTAGGATAATATGGGTATACTTGCTGAAACGAAAAGGAGACGTTTTCAACATCTTTAAAACCTTCCACAAGATTGTTGAAACCCAGTTCAAGTCCAAAATCAAGATTTTACGTTCTGATAATGTAGGAGAATTTGTTTCTAATTCCTTTTCATCCTCTCTCTCATCTCATGGAATGATACATCAAACTACTTATCCTCATACACCAAAACAAAATGGTGTTGCTGAGCGAAAAAATCATCTTCTGGAGGTTGTCCGCACCCTCATGTTTTAAATGAAGGTTCCTTAAGTGTTTTGGGCAGATGTAATCCTCGCTACAGCATACCTAATAAATAGACTCTCAGCTCGTATTCTTGAGTTCAAATCGCCTCTTAACGTGCTTTTGGGATCTTCTTCATTTCATATACCACCAAAAATATTTGGGTGTGTTTGTTTTGGACTTGTCCAAAAACCATATCGTACAAAATTAGATCCAAAGGCATTGAAGTGTATAATCTTGGGGTATGCAACCGATTAGAAGGGCTACAAATGCTACCATCCTCCATCTTGAAAAACCCTTTATCTCCATGGATGTATCATTCTTTGAGACCATTCATTTCTTCACCTCCAGCCATGTTTCTTCTCAGGGGGATCCAAAATTAAGACAGGCAGTTAAGGTCTACCTTGACCTGTCCCACCTTATGTATTTGATATGGGACATATTCCGGATGATGGAAGAGCATAAGTTGATGATGGCATTGATTAAGGAGAGGGGGAGTCTTTATCAAAAAAAGGTAAACAACTTTAAGTCTATGAGAGGAAGAAAAAAAAGTCTATGGAACTCAATAACCCTCACTAAGGTACCTCTTCTAATCCTCCTAATCCAGGTAATGTATTTTCTGATTTGGATCTACCTATTGCACATCGTAAAGGAGTTCGTGCTTGTACTAATCATCCAATTGCTAACTTTCTCTCATATGAACAACTACCCTCTTCTCATAAAGCTTTTATCTCTTCATTGTCCAATATTTATCTCCCTCGTATTGTTTCTGAAACCTGATCTCAAGATCACTGGAGGAAGACTATGATAGAGGAAATGAATACCATGGAAAAAAACTAAACCTAAGAAATGGTTATGTTACCTAAGAGAAAATCTCCAACAGACAGCAAGTGGGTATATATAGTTAAACTAAAACCAGACGAGACTATAGATCGGTACAAAGCTCGTCTTGTTGCAAAAGGCTATACTCGAACATATGGCATTGACTACTTTGAGACATTGCACTCGTTGCGAAGCTCAATTCTGTATGAATACTTATATCTCTAGTTATTCATCATAGCTGGTTATTACAACAGCTTGATGTCAAAAATGTTTTCCTGCATGATGATTTGAAAGAAGAAGTCTATATGAAGCCACCACATGGATTCCTTCCCACTGAAGACAGCTAAAAAGTTTGCAAATTAAAAAAAAAAAGTTCTTTATCAGTTAAAACAGTCTCTTTGGGCCTAGTTTGAACGATTTCGTCAAGCCATGCTTAACCAAGTATACAAACAGAACCTTGCAGATCATATATTATTCATAAAATGGAAGGGATAAATCCTTAACTGTTCTCATTGTCTATGTTGATAATATAGTGATTACAAGGAATGACATGGCTGAGATCTAGAAGCTCCAAAAATACCTTGGTTAAGAATTTAAGATTAAAGATTTGGGGCCACTTAGATATTTTTTGGGAATTGAAGTGGTTCGTTGTAAAAGGGGCACTTTTCTCTCCCAACGGAAGTATGTGTGGGATTTACTAAGGGATACTGGAATGCTTAGGAGCAAACCTTGTGACACTCCAGTGGATCCAACTATTAAGCTCACACATGACATTGGTGATAGGCTGTTAGATGCAGACCGTTATCAATGACTGGTTGTCAAACTCATTTACTTAGCCCTAACACAACCTGAAATCTCATTTGTTGTTGGACTAATGAGTCAATTTATGCATGCACCCACCACAGTTCACTTCGAAGTTGCTTACAGAATCCTGAGATATTCAAAGAAAAATCCTGGACTTGCCTTATTTACAAAGCAACAAGTGTATTCAATATTAAAGCTTACAATGATGTAAATTGGGTTAGGTCTTTAACAAACAGGCGATCCACTTCTGGGTACTGTACCTTTTTTGGTAGACACCTTGTCACTTGGAAGAGTAAAAAGCAATTGGTCATTGTCAACTCTAGTGTCAAGGCCGAATTTCGATCAATGGCTCATAGTATTTGTGAACTTCTTTAGATCCATCGTATACTTACAGAGTTGGGATGTGTCATACCTACTCTTATGCGATTTTATTATGACAACAAAGCTGCCATCAATATTGCTCATAACCCTATTCAACATGATCGCACTAAATATATCGAAGTGGATCAACACTTCATCAACGAAAAGTTGGATATGGGATTGATATATAATAGTTGTATTATCCAGCTTTTGATCCCACATCAGATATGTACTATGTTCTTCGGGCATACATTTAGTATAAATAAAATGACCATGAAGCTACATCCTAATCGGATCTTCATCCAAAGTTCTTTCTCTCAACTTTTATCTCTTTTCTCTATTTTCATTCATTTTCTCCCCAATTCTTCTATCTTCTTCATCTACTTATTTTTTTGAAGTTCATATTAGTCACTAAGTATGACCATAAGACGCTTTCTATGAGAGAAAGTAGAAGGGAGCTTAACCTTAAACATCACCAAGAAAATAACATGGAATTCATGCTAGCAAATTTATGAATAAGTGGTAAAATTATCAAAATACCCCTGACCGTATGTCAGAAAATTTTGATTTTTGGCAGGGTTATTCTTGATGTCAAGAGACACCACTCTCCTAAATTTCAAAGAAAGTAGACAAGTTTTGGTTGTGAACTTGTCGAAAAGCTTGCAGGTTTTGGGTGGGGACTTTTCACAAACACCTACAATGTGTTAATGGGTTAAAAACAAAGTGATGCGGACATCATGACCGAGATAATGATTGAGCCTTGTCACAGTTTTATTTATTTACTTTTTTTTTTTTTTTTTATGTGTCATTGTGTCTCATGTAAATGGGGCACATAATTTCGAGGCTATTTTAGTCCATAGGAGTTCTTTGAGGGTATTTTTTTTATTTTAAGTAGTGTAGGGTTTTTTGTGTCAAGAGAGTAGTAGAGAGGGGTTATTTAGCAATTTCTAATTTTTGTAAACAAACCCTGGTCATGGGTAGCCCTATAAAAGCTATCACATGCCCCTTCTTTTAAGGGACGCAATATTTGAATAAAAATTTGGTTTTCACATTGATGTCTTCTTCTTCCTCTTGCTTGTTGCAGCTAAAGAACTACAAAACCCTGGAATGGGTTTAAGGTAAGCCTAATTTAATGGTAGTAGTAGAGGCTACTCCCTTCCCCTTGGGTCAAAGGTCTTTTTATTCACTTATATCATCTTCTTATAATTTAATTTATAGGTTTGTTTGTGCTGAAAGTGATACACCTGCAAGGAATTCAACCATAACTCATCATCTTTAAAGATTTTAGCTAAGCAACTTTCATAGACCCTTTATAAGGCTGAAATGACTCCTCTCTTACATGCTCATGGTGGTTTCACACTATTTTGAAAGGTGTTGTAACAGCTAAAATCTGTGCCAAGTGTTAAATCCAAAATAGAGTGATCTCACGAGATTACCTTCTATTCCTAGATTCAAGGGAGTTTGATCGTGGGTTGTTGCAAGGAAGTTACACAACCTTGGGAGATGCTAGGAGCAATGGGGCCCATTCTTTGAAGTGCCAAAATAATAAAACAAGGGCCTATTTGTTTGCTGCAAGTGTCAAAAACAGCCCAACAAGTTAGATTGGAAGATTGGTTCCTAAATCCCTAAACCATAGGGATCTCTCAGAAGGCTTTCAGCAGGGTTTCTCCTACTCCCTTTATGATCCTAATTGTGATGCTATATTCTCCTAAAAATCAGGCTAGGTCGATACATACCTAAATCTTCCAGGATTGGGGTGATTCTACCAAAAAATAGTACTTGTACGAGATTGATCATATCATCCTCATATTTAGGAGTTTTCGAACACTTTCAACAGGTTTGAGTAACTCTTGGGCGGCCCTATTGAAGCAAGAAGCCATCCGAAAGCTTCCCTCCACTCAGAGCAGTGAATCCATGACTTATAGGCTGGCGGCAAGCATGAATTTCTCAGGCTGATCTAAACAGTTTCTAACAACCTGGATTTCAGCCACTTCATTTCATGGGATCTTTGTTCATCTGTTACCATACATCAAAGAGAATTAATACCTCAGCTACAATGGGTATTAGCCCTCTATTTCGACTTACCTTTTCAAGACTCTTGGAGTGGTGTTCTGTGGACTGTTGTAGTATAGGTTGGTCACTTGTGGGGCTATTAGTTTGACTCTATTTTCCCATATTTGTGACCTGATTTCAGCACCTAGTCAGATCTAAACCTACCGCACTTCACATACCTAACATCCTTATATAAACTCTCAGCCTTACTTATTGGGCTCCTTTGTGGTTTGACATAATTTGAATCCTTTTAACCCGATATTTATGCACCAGATCTCTGGGCTGCCACAATATTATCTTGTTCCCTAAAGTTAATTGAATATCTAATTGGTTCCATAGGTCCCTCATCAATTTATTTCTTTGTAAACTCCTAACTCTTATCATGAATATGAAATTAACTTACTGAATCACCTAAATTAGGGTGTGGATGTGCAAATAGGAATCTTGTTTATATTTATGCATTACTTTACAATTTTAATCCTAGCTCCTATGCACACACCCACTAGCCTACATGCATGCTGCATCACAAAGGCTAATGTAAGAGGACACTAAGGCGCTTGGCTTGAGTAAAGAGGGCTCCCAAGAACACCAACTATGTAAAGACAAGTTGGAAACCTAGCTTTGATACCAAATTTGATGTAGAACACTGACCAAAACACCCACTTAAGCAATTTAACAAACATTTAGAAGGCCCAAACACTTGACAAAAATTTAGGTGTTTTAAAACAAGGGTTATTTTCAAATTTTAAAACAAGTACACAGCCCTTAACCTCAAAGAAAATTATAAGAGGTCCTTATATGTTATATGAGGTAAGATAATGGACCTTCTTTAAAAAAAAATTCAAATAGGGAGAAACCAAACCTGCCGTACGGTTTCTATGCCTTGGGTTTTGGATTTTGAAAGATCAAAAATTTAGGAAAAGCACTCCCATGTCAACTGCAGGTTACTAGGGTCTAAACCCTTTACAAAAAAATCACTAAAAGGCAAAAAGAGGCTGCTGGAAGGTTATTCCGGACAGGCATTTGGTTCTCAAGAAAGATTTATTGGGTTTTTGCTTGTAAGGGATTGAATGGGCAATCATTAGGGAAGATGTATACGGTGTTTAATTGATGGAAGAATAATGCAAAATGAGGATTTAGGGTGACCAATGGGTTAGGGAGGGATATAGGATCACAAGGGTTTGGTTTTAGGAGATTTTTTGATTTTACAGGTTTAGGTTTAATAAGGTTTTAGGGTTTAGTAGGGCAGCTGTGTAGAGATGGTGAGAAGGTTTTGATTCAAAGAAATATAAAAGAAGAAGGAAAAAGGTGGCCAGCAGTCTTTGGGAAGAAGAAGGGGTTAGAGATTATGGGATTTTTTTATGGGTTCTTTATCTTCTTTATTTTTCTGCTGGTTCTGTAAGAGGGGCAACAACTGTGAGATGTAAGAGGGTGTTTTGGATGAAAGGTAAACAAAGGAAAGTGGGGAGATGTGAGGAATGATGATCAGCTGCTATAGAAGGGTTTGTAAATGAAGATGGTTGAAAGAGATGGCGGTATAAGACTGTGGTAAACAAGATGGGAAAACAAGAAAACCAATAAAAGAAGAGAGGGAGAAGAAGATGAAGATGTGAATGAGATAAGTACCTGAGGAAATTGCCAACCCTTGATAAGGTAAATCACCAACCCTTACTCCTTGTAAGTAGACTAAGAAAGACCTTCAAGACACCATGTATAGTAGCCAGCAGTGAGAGAAGGAGAAAGCTTGAAAGCTTCCCACGTTTTTTTTTTTCTTGTATTGTGGTAGTCGATCCTACCTCCATCCTCTTTATTTATATTAAAAAAAGGAATAAGCCTTATTACATAAGGACTCAAACATCTAAAATTAATTAGAAACCCAAGAAAATATGTCTCCCACCTTACTTGGTGGACCAACACTCCTCAATAGGCTGCAAAGCCTTTATTTCAAATAACTCCCTATAATTCACATAATGCCTATTACATCCCTGGGCATTCTAAACATAATAAAAAGAAACCTAAAACTAAAATAAAATATTATAAAACTGGAAAATAAAATCCTAAATAGTAATATTAATGCCGCCACATGTCCTCCCATAAAAGGTACTCACATGTGGCCCCACAATCATGGGAAAGTGGGCCCCACATGCCTTGAAAATTGTAAGTGGCTCAAAAATCTCCAAATTTGCTCTAATTCAAGACAAATTTCTTCCTTCATGCTGCATCCCATGTAGAGATTCATATTCCTCACAATTGGCTGCTATGAACCTTATGTGTGGGTCCCACCTAGGCTTTCATGTCCTCATTGTCTCCCCCATTCTAACTCCTCCCTAGTCTCCTTTCCCTTCAAAAGGATTTGGAAAACTCCAGTCCCTCCTTGGGTTAAAACTTTTACATGGACCGCAACCCTCTCTCGCATTAGCACCATGGACATGTTGCAAAGGAGAAGGCCCTTTATGCATATCTCTCCAAATTAGAGCGTGCTTTGTAGAAGATATGGTGAGTCTACCAAGCATTTGTTTATTCACTGCACCGTTTAAAAAGCAATTTGGGACTATTTTTTATCCAAGTTTAATCGTTCTTGGGTAATGCCTAGTGAGATGTTGGATCTTTTTGCCTAACGGAACTCTTAGGGAATGGGAACTAGTAGTAAAACCTTTTGGCTTACTTGCTTCATGCAATTATGTGGGGAATTCAGAATGAAGGGAATATGAAAATCATTGAAGGGAAGCTCGAGTTGTAATGAGGTCATTGACTCTCTTGTTAGGGAAGTAGGGAGCTGATTGATGGTTCCTAAGGAGTTTACAGGGCTCTGTCTTTCCAGTTTTGTGAGGGATTGGGCTGCTAGCATATTTTTTGATGCTTGTATGGGAGGTAAGATTCTATTGGATTGGTTGTCTCCACCTCCCAGCACCCTCAAACTTAATTTCAATGGGCCCTCAAAAGGAAACCCAAGCCTCGTAGTTCTTGTTATTGCAGATCCACTAGGCTATTGTGACTCTACAAAAGCGGAGGTGATGGGGCTGCTTATGGGTCTTCATGAGCTACAAAAGATAGGCGCATCAAATGCGTTAGATGAGGATGATTACACGGTGGTCATTGGCTGGGCTTCGGGCCAAAGCCTTGGTTCTTGGAAGCAAGCACACCTTATTCATGAGATAAGGAGTCTGAAGACCGTCTTGGCTATCACTATTTCTTATATCCTGTGGTCTCCGAGTGTGCTGGCTGGCAAATTAACCAATTGGGGGGTGGGGTTGGAAAATGTCATAAGTGCCAATGTATTGTTGGAGGATCTAGAGTGATGCCTTCAGGCTTCCTGTTGTTGTATAATGTTTTTCCATTCCTTAATAAAGTTGTTTTTTATCCACAAAACAAAAAAAATAAAAAAAATAAATTAAATCTAATAACAAACCTGTAATCCAGTAATTTTCTCCACTGAATATGCAGTTCCATACCATGGCTCAATCATGTCAGTATGTCCTTCAAATTTCTTCGATTCCCAAAAAATTCTGTCAAACAAAGGGATATGTTTAGCATGTACATATCTAATGCATTTACACCAAATAAGATGATTATGTTCATAGTTTAAACTGTACAATAAAAATTTTAATTCATTCGGAATAACAAAGTAAGCTGAATTAGCAAAAGAAAGCTGCAAACCATAACCACAGTAATAAAATAATTCGTTGGCTACAGAAGAGCGAGGCATTATGAATGGGATAAAAAAAAACTACCATTATCCCAATTCCCAATGTTTAGATCCCCTTCAACTAAACCATTGGTATGAAGCATCTTGTTCCTAAGCATGATAGTTCTCAGATAAGCAATAAATCAGCATACAGAGCTGCAAAAAACTGAAACACAGACTATAGTGCTCTACACATCAGTGAGACTGGTCATATATGGTCACTTAAATTTCAGATAAAAAAGAAACCAAAATTACAAGTGTTTCACTCTACAGAGAACTCGAACCAACTGAGAGGAGATGAAAAGATCTTGACACGATTAGCACTAAAGTCCTGAAAGAAATTGGAGAAAAACTCAATCATGAAATTTCTTATAGGTCTTCTTTGTGAGCTAGCCACCTGCAGGCTTGCCTATGAAGAGCCATTGTGGTCACATCATCGATTTTCATCTTTGAAACCCCCAGATCTTTCATGCAGCAACAGTACAGAATGTTTGATGAAGATGTCTTCGCACCTGCTAAGATTCTTGATAAACTCCGTGTACCTTAAGTAGAGCTGGTGATTTTCTTCTCCAAAGAGGTGGATAAATCAGTTGTTCCACAGCCACACAACCATAGTAAGTTTAACACTGAGCAGCCTTCTGCAGATCTGAAAAGAGATCACATTTGAATCATTGGATGATGAAGATGGAAGTTGTGGTAGGTTTATAAGATTCAAAACATGTTATCTTTCATTTTTCTTGAGAAGAAGACTTCATCAATGTCTGGACAAGTTTTACCCTTTCCATCAAAGCTAAGCTTTATTCAGATAGTCTCTTTTTTTTTTTATCCCAGCTCTAAATCAGCTTTGGCAGACTTGGTTTAATTTTTCTTTTGTAGCCAATAAAGCATACCTCAAGGCAGTAGCATGTTCAATTGGCAGGGAGCTTAGATTTTGCCTGTCTGACCAAGGCTGCTAACCGGACAGAGATGGCTAGGGTTTGTGAAGAGCTTGATCTCACTAAACCAAGACCTTTGGTTGGGAACAGGTTCAGAAGAAAGATGGTAGAATATCTTAATACAAAAATGCTCCTAAATACTGCACATACAGTTTGCATAAAGGCCATTGCAAGTTTTATTTCCAAAAACAAAATAAATAAATAAATAGCAGAGACTTCATTAGGCCCAGAACCTATGGACATTATCTGTTCCATCCCAACCACAATTTCTTCACCTCTGCTATAGAGAGCTCCCTATATGTGTTCTATGCTATACAAAAGCCAGATTCCAAAACAGAAAACCTACCACAACAACCAAGACATCAACCCCTCCTTCCATCACTTTGATTTCTTGAGACATAAGAATATAAGTATCCTACCTATAGGGCCTCACAGACTCCTCACCAGAACTCCACTTCCAAGCTACTAAGTATTCCTGCAAAAGAGGTTCATGGTGGATGTGCTTGATTCTACCCCTTCGCTTCTCTTCCACTGGATGTTCAGCAGCTTTTTCCACCAATTTTACTTCATAGCCCATCTCAATAGGTTGTAGAATCTCTCTCTATTTCAATGTACTACCCTCACATTTGGCACCCATACCCAGAGCTTATTCCATACTTTTAACTCCATCTCTCTCCTTTAGAATGTAAAAATGATTGAAGGCAAATCAATACCACCCATGACTAACACAAGTTTCTTGCAGACCTTTACTATGAGGTTTGCTGCTGAATCCAATCATCATCTAAGGTTATTTCCTTTAGTTCATCAATCAGATCCTCTTCTCCTGATAAACACCCCGAACCCAAAGAAGAGTACTCTTCCTCATTTCCAATCCCTACTTCAACTGGAGCCTTAGCACTCTGCATGGTGTCTTCAATCACACCATCCATGTCCACCAATGTCTCATGTAACTGGACGGAGTGGTTAGCAGCAACTTCCAAATCATCTTCTGAATCAATCTTTTTCCCTTCATCTACCTATTGTTTGTCAATCATAAAGTTTCTTGTCTCAGAAGAATAAAACTCCTCTGCTTCCTCGTTTACCCTTCTAAGGTGTCAGTGGTCTCCTGTGTTGCCACCACTAAGTGTACCCAGCTTGGTTTTCTACTGCTGAGTAAATGTCAGAAATCTTGTCTTGATTAGCACAAGAACAATAAGGTGCCTCTCATCAGTTCATTCAACCACAAACCGATGGAACCCAGACATTTCCTCTTGAATGTTACAACTGGGTTTGGGAGTTTTCCTTTGCTCTAGCTCCTTTCCCTCCTTTGTCTAGTTTACATGCCTGCTCCATGTGCATCTGATTACACCCCTCCAGTGATCTCCCTTCCTCCAACTGGTATGCAGCTTCCTGATAGAAATTTCTTTCAAGTGCTATTAGCACAATTTCCATAGGGTCATTGAAATTTTGCATTCAACTATGAGCCACTGTCAAAGCTAGTTGCTCAGGCGTCCACCGTCGTTCTTCCGTGCAGCTCCATTCCTTCAGTAGTCTCATCTCAAGCACTCCCCTCAACAAAAAATTAAGGCTCTTAAGTGATCTGAAGTTCTGAACAGTGATTAAACACAGCTAGAAAATTCAACTATGCTGACCTGTCTGCTTTCTCAACACTGAGGGTATCCCTTCACCTGGCCCTACGTAAATGACCTTGCATCTTCTTTGTTTAACCTCATCAGCGACCAGCCATAATAAAGTCCATTTTAAGAACCTCGAATAGCATGTAATTCAAGTGAATGAAAACCATCCATTTTTAGATCTACACCATGAGATTCAAGGACATTTTTCACATGTAGGATGTCATGTGCATGGGATGATGGGATGGATCACTCCTCAAGTTAGGCCTATCAGTATAGACCATTGGTCTGTGCCCATGGCTATAGTGCCTACAAGGATTAAAAAGCCTATCCAACATATCCATGTAGTGTTTCCCCTACATCACAGATCAACCTGCAAACCCTTCCCTCTCAATATCTCCAAGGTGTCCCAAGAAACCCTCCAAATCTATCTTGTCCTCAGTTGCAATCCCTGTCTTATTGATGTCAACACCTATTTTGGCTCCGGCCCTGGAGGATCACTTCAAATCCTCACTTGAGCAGAACCAAACCTAGAAGACCAACCTTAGCTACCCCAAATACCTAGGCAATTTTGAGAACTACCCTGTACTGCAGGAATCTCACTTGGTAGATGGTGTTTGCACATCAAGTGACCTGACAAGCCCTATCACTGTACCCTATAAGTGCTAAAGCAACAATTTGCCAGGATACAGGCCTACCAAAAATGTCCCCCTCAAACAGTAAGATCAAGATTATTCCTGTCAGCAATCATTCAAAGACGTGTTTATGTCAAATCAGTGCCATTTCTACATAGGAAGGCCGACAAAACCTAAATATCTTATTTGAACAGGCCAAACCCCTGACCTATCAAATGGCACACTCAATTTCCAGCAGTTGAAGTATTTGTGGCTTAGTGATCTGGAACCCACAAATTAGAATATCACTAATATCAAGACATCTACATGCCAGATGACAAAACAAAAAATTCCAATGCGTTTACAAGGGTCCAAAACTCTATAATGCCAATTGGCATCACCAAAGTCCACCAACTGACCTCCAACCAAAGGTCTTTTGTGTTCATGATTCAGGGCCCTCTAAACTTTTTCCCCAATACCCCCCCCCCAAATATATATATATATATATATATATTGCTAACATTCAGGACATCCTTGAAC
>JAOXJP010115397.1:0-13995 GCA_025762735.1 Platanus orientalis
ATTCTCCCCCAACTGAGATAACTTAATCAAACTTTATTTATGAATTCCATGCGTAACCCCGAACCCCTAGTGCTCATCTCCTGATTTAATCCATAACTCTTTAGTTTATTTTTTTGTCATTTCTTTAGAATTAACTTATTGACTTTTTTTACCTTGACGACACAATCAAACTCTCACTTTTCTTTATTCTTGCTAATTTTCTATTCCATTTTTTTCTCTTATGGTTGTTCATTCTTCAATCCCTGTGGATCGACCCCGGTCTTACCAGGTTTTTACTACTTTGCTACACCCTACACTTGGGGTTATTATGTTCTGAGTAGTGTGCTCTTTGAAGTGCATTATTCAGAACGTAGCACTGGTTCAACACCTCGATTTGTTAAACCAATCAAACAATATCATCACGCTCATATACATCATCTAGCGGAATTTTACGAACACCTACACATCTCCTTGGCATGCTGTAGGAAAAACCAACAACTCACTGTTCTTGGTATTTTCAGTTTAAAAACCCATCAGCTTCGTAGAAGGTTGTTCTCAAATTGTTGTTGATATTCATCCCCTACGCTTGTACTGCATCAAGTTGTGAGGCAAGAACAATTTTGGGGAGAGCTCTTTTGGTGTTTTTCTTTAAGGTTTTACATGTGGGTTTTAGGAACTTGCCTTTGTACATTATATAATCTTTGTTGTATATTTTAGTGGAAGATCTTGATTGTCTTTGCCAGTGGATGTAGGCATATATTTTGTCGAACCATGTTAAATTTTGTGTTGTATGATTGTTCTTTTTTTTTTCCATTTACTATTTTCTCGTTTTGTTTAACATGCATCACATACTTGAATCCAATCCATGTTTTGTTTTGCTATACTATTTTGTCACAACACACATATTTGATTAATTTCAAGATATACAATAAAGTTATAGATATTAAAACACAAATTGAATTAATTATTATTAGTACTTAATATCTATCAAATAAATTTACTCCATTCATCTAAAGCCTTTAGCGACCATGCTAGCGTTGTATTTGTCCTTGGAGCCATCAGCTTTTAGTTTCTTTTCAAAATCCACGTATAGCATATAGGTTCATTACCAATAGGCAAGTCTACAAGTTCCCAAGTTGTATTTGATATTCCTAATTCAAATTATGAGAACTCATAAGAGTAAGAACCATTGGATGGCCCTTAAGCTTCTCAAGCTTGACATAAGTAAGGCCTATGATAGGGTGAAATGAGATTTTCTAATTCAAACAACGACCACAATGGGTTTCCCTCCCAAATGGTGTGAGTAGATTTATCAATGTATCTCCTCTTCCATTTTCCAAATTCTGGTTAATGGTTCCTTATGCTACCCTTTCTATGTGGGCCAAGGTCTCTGACAAGGTGATCCATTGTCCCGTACCTTTTTCTCCTCACCCTTGAAGGTTTTTCTGGCATGCTTCATTCGACTTCCCATAATGGTTCTCTCCAAGGCCTTCAAATCCACAAAAGATGTCCCCCAATCTCACATCTTCTTTTTGCTAACGATTGCCTTGTGTTTTCCAAAGCGACCATGCTGGCTGCCATCTTTCTTGTTCAAACTTTAGTTCTCTTCCAACAAGCTTTTGGTCAGCAAATAAATTATGACAAGTCTGAACTCTTCTTTTGCCAACAGATTCCTTAGGTGGTGAAACCCCAAATAGTGAGCCTTCTTTAGATGTCACATTCTTCCTGACCGGGTAATTATCTTGGTCTCCCCACAACTATTGGTTGTAAAAAGACGAATCTTTTTCAATCTACCATGGCAAAGGTGGATCACAAACTCCAGAGTTTGAAGGAACAACTCCTCTCCCAAGGGGGTAAGGAAATCCTCATCAAAACAACCACATCTTCCATGTCAGTCTATGCTATGTCCTCTTTTCTCCTGCCGCAATCCATCACTTCCCACATTGATAATAAACAACAGTCCTTCTGATAGGGTTAGAAATCAAATGAACACTGTATCCATTGGATTAGGTGGGCTAAATTATGGAATCCAAAAATTAAGGGGGGGATGGGATTCCGCGACTTTAAAGCCTCAAATATAGCCCTCCTTGCGAAACAAGGTTGACGTCTTCTTCAATATCCCAATTCATTGTGTGCTCAGGTTTTGAAAGCTATTTACTATCCCAAAACTCACTTTCTTCGTAATCTAATTCATCGGTTAGGGTCTTGGGGTTGGCAGAGCATTCTTCAAGGCCGTCAAATCCTTTAGCAACATTGTCTTTGGGTTATAGGATTGGGAAAATCTGTCGAGATTTGGAACGATGCCTGGATTCCATCCTTACCATCAGGGAGACTCTGTTCTCCAAATCCCCATCTCCCTTCTCTCCAAATGGTGTCATCCTTAATTGATCCCTCTACCCATACATGGTCTCTAAAGAGGATAGCCCCCTATTTTTCTCATTCTGAACTGGCATACATTTATGCTATTCCCCTTTCACCCCATTTACTAGAAGATTCTATCGTATGGAAACCGGACAAAAAAGGGATTTTCTCAGTCAAATCCAAATGCTCTAATAGTTTCTAACCCTGATGATACTCTCTCTTTAGGCCATCAAAATGTCTGGAAATCCATTTGGTGATCTACCCTACCTAATAAAATAAAAATCTTTATTTGGAGAGCCTCTCAGGACGCACTTCTAGTGTGAAAGAATTTGCATTCACGAGTGCCATATATCTCCCCATTGTGTCTCCGTTGTAACCATCACCAAGAAACTATTTTCCATTGTTGTGTATCATGTCCCTTTGCTACAGATATTTGGAGTCGACTCAAACTTCCTTCCTTGTTACTTCTCTCTAACCAAACCACTTTCATTGAATGGTTCATGACCGTTCTCGCCTTCAAAGGACCCTCAAAAGAGGAAACCTAGAATCTTTTTCCCAAGTCTCTCTTGCGTGTTGGTTTATCTGGTGTGTCCGCAATGATGTCTGTTTCAATGCAATTTTAGTTGATTCTTCTACTGTGCTTCAAAGATTTTATCAGTCCATCCAGGATCTTGAGGAGTGTGCTACCTCAAAACCTTCTTTGTCAGCCAAAAAGTCTCTTTTCAAACAGAACCTACACTGGTCTCCACCCCCCAGTTGTTCTTAAAGTTAACACAAATGCAGCTTGCCTTACATCAGGGGGATCTGTTGTAATTGCAGCCGTTGCACATGATGATACATGTATTATGGTTGGTTCAGTGACTACTGAGATGGATACCGTTCCAGTGTTAACCGCAGAACTACAAGCTATTATGTGGGGATTTAAGTTAGCTCATCTTCTTTCTTCACACAGCATCATCTTGGAATCAGATTCTTCTGTTGCAGTGGAGCTTCTCAAAGGGATAGTTGATAAATGTCCATGGTCTTTGAAATCTCTTGTGGTTGATATTAAGGTAGCTTCTAACCGGTTACAGTAGTGCAATATAAACTATGTTAACCGTGTAGCAAATTACTGTGCTCATAAGAAAGGTCAAGAAGGACTTTGTCTTCTCCACAGGGGCTGTGATGGAATTTGATGGTCCCTCCCGGGTTCTTCTTCTTTTGCTTTTGTTTAATATAAATATCAATTATCCCAAAAAAAAAGTATTAAGACTAAAGCCACTGGTCACCTTTTCTTAGTGAACGTAAAGGTGAAATGTGGCCGATTCCAACCCAAGTTTCAACTCATTGGGAGCCTACAAGTGGGAGTGTTAGATGGAACAGTTATGAGGACCAGAATGCAATAAATTGAGAATCTGACTTCCTATAATAAAAGCAAGATTCAGAATCTATCACCCCAGAATTTGGCCGTCATATTGGGCTTTCGTATTTGAGTTTCAGACACGATGACCCACCCACCATCTCTCTTTGTCTGTTAAAGTACGTAGGTGAGGAAAAGGGTGGTAGGGTGAGTTAAATGGCTTCCTTTTATCTCAAAACTTACATTTGATACATGTGTTACATATAGAGTGCCGAGATTAAATCTACTTCATTGTTTTACCAAAAAAAAAAATTCTAATTTTTTGTAGACTGAGTAAAGAAAATAGAAACCCCATGATTTAAGAGAAGGGATCAATTTGGACTGGGTAAGGATCTCGGCCGATTTAGTGTAAATCAATGATTGGACTTGAGTCGGTCAATTTGTAATTGACCCAATACCTGATCCGGCCAATCAATAAACGATCCGATTGACTGAACCGACATCAGAATCCAATTGGATCTGTTTTGAAACCATGGTGATCTCATTTTAAGTAGGGAGGATGGTATACTGTTTGAACTGTATAGGGCCGGGCCTATCAGGGCCACAAATGCAGATTGTTTTTCTCACTCATGAAATATGAATTTCAAACTTCAGTCAAATCAAACCCATGTTTGTGGTTCTGATAGGCCGGTTCATGACTGTTGAAGAGTTCCAACTGTAGCCGATCTTCTCTTTATTACAAGGGCAGTTTAATAAATTGATATGAGTACCGTCACATTTATTTACTAAAGTATTGTTGCATCGTATGGCTAGTTGGTCTGGTATTGGTTGGACCCGCATTAAATATGTGGTAGTAGGACCATTAAACACGGAAAGGAAAGTTTTGACTTAGATTGGCTGACAGTACCAGCATGATTTGTAGAAAATTTCATTTGAGCGTCTCTGTTTGGGAGCCATATCCTCTGGTCTGCTCCTATCGTCATCCATGGTGCTCCAAAGAAAAAGTGTATGGGCTCCACCTCCTTTGTGTCTGTGGAGCACCATAAAAGTGGAGCAGTGGATGTAAATCCATTTATTTATGCTGTCTGATTGTTTGAAAGTTTTTCCAAAACACAAAAAGGGTTTTTATTGGGAACAAATGTTGTCCAGGATTTTCATGTCCTACACACAAGGGTGGGTGCATAAGGGTAAAACTGTAAAAACAGTTTTCAGATGATAAAATAGGTATCCATAAATTTTTCCACGATGTCCAAAGGAGGTATAGGATTAAAACCATAAAAAGTATTCAAACTAATATTTGCTCCCTATTTAAAGTAGGCACGGAATTCAAAAGACCATCACATGTCAACTTGTGATGAGATGCCCAACCCTTGTATGGAGCAAATCCACTTCTTGAATATTCATGTGTACAAATCAAGGTGTGTATTTTTTGCCTCTTCTCCTTCTTTCTTGTTGTAAGTAGATGCTAGACTTATAGATAAGAGAAAGGGTGCAAATTTCCTGTCCAGGACACCCAATCCTAGCTAGAACATTTATTTGGTAAGAGAAAAGTTGGGCTCACCATTACATATAGTAAGGGGAGTCATCGGGGCGCCTAGCTTTTATTTTCTAAAACAATACCCACCTTACGTTAACAACCCATGTGGTAGCCCTTTCTCATAAAAGTAAGCTGTAGAAAGTTACATATAACAAAATTGCTTTTGAACTTCTTCCAAAATTCATTGTTTAATGTCAACTAGACTTTTTATCAAATCCTCCCCCAAATCAATGATCTTGACTGTTATTAGCTGGACCATAGGGTGTAATTTATCTGGACCAACATTAATTATTCTATTAAGAGTGAACTAATAGTGTATGTTCTCATAAGTATTTTAAAGAAATTCTATATCATTATTCTCACTTTAGGTTGGAAATCTTCAAGGTAAGGCTTTTATACAGTGTGGGTCTGAACCCATTTGACATGATACAAACGGGTTGCTATGAGATTTTTTCGCATCGTTTGTTGGAAGGCATTCTCATCCTTCCATAGAACATCCTTATTTACTCGTATGAGAAGAGACAGACACTTAGGTGGAAAAATGAAGTGGGTGTACATATCCCTCCCGCAAATCTAAACTGTTAGGCATTGAACCTCGTATCGAGGTTATCCAATCTTTCACCAGAAGGTGATGGAAGCCTGGAAGGTAAGGTCCATCTATCTGATATGGGTAATCAAAGTGAGCAATTTAAATCACACAGCTGCTATGTGGGCCCAAATTGAGTGGGTAGGGCTTTATTCTTATTATTTGTGTAATTGGAGCTTTATGTCTGATTCATATCCTCTGATCCACATTTTTGGTGCTCCACGGGTGCTCCAAGACACAAACGAGGTGGGCCCCATACATTTTGGAAAGTCTCGTTAAAAAAATAAAAAATAAAAAATTTATGAACCCCACCTACTTTGTATCTTGGCTACCAGTGGAGCACCAAAAATGTAGACGACTACCTTCATGTCATCATGTGTTGAACATGTTAGATGGTGATTGATAGATTCAAAGTCATTTCTGCTGTCCGATCTGATCCCATAGAATGGGGTGGCATTAATTAAGTAAAGTCTCCTCTAGAAATGGCCAAAGATGGTGGCTGATGAGGAGTTGACATTAAATCATGTTTCAAAAAGTAAAAGAACGTAGTTTCCACGTCAGTCCAAAAATGTAAGGGTCTAAACTTGCCACGTGTCCCCGTATGTAGAGGTTCAGGCGCAATTCGTGTGCATAGAGAGAAATCACAATAAACATTCCACCTTATTACAGTGAGACCTCGGACAAGAGAAAGATGGTATCAAACCCTACTCGTGGCGCATACGATTTCATCCCGACAGAGATGGGCGGAAAGCAATTGATCGTTCCAATTTATTGACGTAGGCAATCTATTAGGGACTCTGTATCCTCTGTGCCACGGTGAGCCTAGCACAGAGGATACGGCTCTATCCATTAGTTTATTAGTTAAGACCCATTCATAATAAAAGGATACGTATCCTCTACGCCACCTTGTGGTGCACCACAGTTAACCACAGATATAAGGGGTGCACCCCCTTTGTGTCTGTGGCTTACCGTGGCGCATCACAAGGTGGCACAGCTCCATGAAAATAAAACCAAGTGGGATGGGCTGTTCCAAGTGGTCCAAGACCCAAGACCATCCATTCAATGAATTGAAGGTAAAAATATGATCCCCTCGACTTTTCCGTCTTGCATGCTGGCCTGTCAGCCTTGGCCATACTGCCATTGGATCACGCTGCTCAGACACGGCTCTCTTTAAAAACAGTTCCCAAGAGGAGTGCCTACAGCTAACCCATCGCTTGCTCCTCTCCTAAGTCAGCGGCTGGTTTGCCGATTAGTTTGGTCGACGTAAGCAACCGTCCCCCGGCCGACATTTTCACGCTGTATCATTTTATTTGGTTGCCTTTAATGGAATAGAAAAATATAGAATGAAAAGGATTTAAAAAAAAAAGGAATCATAATTTTTTATACTTTTCCTTATGTGTTTGGTTGTTAGGAAAGGAAAAAAAAAGCCTGTCACAATTTTTACATGAATGGAAGGATTTTCAAGGAGGAATTGTGTGAAAATAAAAAGGTGACTGACAAAAAAATAGATGGGTGCATAATTTTTTTTTGAAAATTTAGGATTTCTTGTTCTTTGCAACTAGACAGATTGAAAATTATTTTCTTGAGAAACTTTCACTAAAAATCAAAAGAAAACCAGGCTTTCATGGCAACCAAACAAGGCCGGGCCTATCTATAACCTTTTAATTCCAAGTGATAAGCAAGGAAATTGGTGGTGATCTACTGATTTGTACAACAGATTCCCAACTCATATATAAGAGATCATGTTAAGTTAGAACCGTTTGATTAGGACAATATTTGTCAATGGAAATCTCTTAGATGGGTCATCCCTCTTGGGCTGTATGAAAAGGACCTATATAGTTGTCATCCGACGGTGATGAAAAGCATCACTGCACTTACAAAAATTAAATAAATTAAAAAATAGCAAAGGATGCAATGGGCATAGAGTGGGCCAAGTGATTTAGATCACGTGTCTGAGGTGCCAAACTCTAGCTCAGGCTTGACTCCTTAAAATTGAGGCAAATTCAGCTCAGATTCAACTCGGCTCACCAAACTCAAGTTTATTGGGTCAATACCCATGAGTCAAACCTGTTCTTAAAAAAGCTGAGATATAACTGGTTGAAACAGGTTCAATAGTCTACAAATCAAAGCTTTTTAATTACTTTGTAAGCAAATAACAAATTAAAATGATTTAGATGGGATAATCAAACTGTTAAGATAAAATGGATTAGATTTAGGTTAATGACAATATAAAAAAAAAATGAGAAAATAGAAATAGAAAATAATTATTCACACAGAACACAAGAATTTATATGATTTCAAAATATTTGTTGCATCCAGAAATGAAGATAATCAAAAAACTTTTCACAATAATTAAGATTACAAGTCACAACGAATTCTCCCAACAACACCAAAACAATTCTTAAAACCCATCAATAGTACTTTATCTATTGACACAAAACCTTATTACCAAATTGGAGATTAAAAAAATCCTGAAAATAAATCCCAACAGACCTCAAATCAAATAAAAAAAATGAGGAGCCAGAATTAATTAAGTCTGATCCGAGCAAGGGTTCGATCAGTTGTGCAAGCTTTAACACAAAGCTGAACTAATCATCAAACTGAGCCTAATTAGTTCGGCTGATTGACAGCCCTATCAACCGCACGAGACTTCGTTTTTAGATGTCGGCATGCAAAGCAAAGTCGTTCAAGAAAGCTAAAACACGAGTTAGAGAGAGAAAGAAAGAGATGCACTTTTTTAGAGAGAGAAAGTCAAAGGGGCGCCCAGGTGCACTTCATCACCGTCATTTTCCCCATAACACCCCGTATAGGACTTTGTAAGTTTTACCGAGAAAGTAGTTGTCAATTTTAGAGTTCTTTTTCTCCCTAAACCTAAAACAGTTGTCAATTTTAGAGTTCTTCTCTGTAAACCTCGAGAAAAGTTGCACAACACTTGAATAATCCGTGTGTTGACTTTCTTTTCTTTTTTCTCTCTCTTATCTACTTATAAAAACCATAGCCTCTTCACGAACTTCCATAACCGATCTACATTAACAGTGGCGTCTTCTGTATTAAAGTGCCTCAGATTTCTAGCGTTATTGTTCTGTTCTAACCCTTCATTGAACTTAGAATTCCAACACCCTTTGGTCTTCTTCATCACACAACCTTTCAGGGTTCTCTCTCATTTGGGTTCTGAGATTTCGTTTCAACCCCATTTCTCTTCCAGCTTTTCTTGAACTTAGATTTTGGTAATTGGGTTTTGATTCTCCCGCTTAGATATAGATGGATGAAATCGATATTCCTTCTTATTTTCTCTGCCCAATCTCCCTGCAAATCATGAGAGATCCGGTGACCGTCTCAACGGGGATAACATACGATCGAGAGTGTATAGAGAAATGGTTATTTTGTGGCAAGAAAAATACATGCCCGGTCACAAAACAGGTCTTGTCCGATACCGATCTGACTCCAAACCACACTCTCCGACGATTGATGCAAGCATGGTGCACTCTCAACGCTTCGAATGGAGTCGAAAGGATCCCGACACCGAAACCTCCAGTTGACAAAGCCCAGATCGTCAAGCTACTTAGCGAGGGTAAAGCCCCACAATCACAGATGAGATGTCTTCGAAGGCTCAGATCGATCGCATTAGAGAGCGAAAGAAACCACAGATGCATAGAGACAGCAGGTGCAGTTGAATTCTTGGCTTCAATCATTAGGAATGACATCTCAAAACCAATAGATGAAACAGTGGACGATGGAGTTGAATTCACAAGAGCCAGTGATGAAGCACTAACCATTCTTTATCATCTCCAAATCTCAGAAGCTGGCCTCAAGAATCTCATCAGCATATATGGTGACTTCATCGACTGTTTGATAAGAGTCCTCAAACGTGGGAGCTATCAATCTCGTGCTTACGCTGCAATGCTATTGAAATCCATGCTTGCGGTGGCGGATCCAAACCATTTGATCAGCTTAAGAGTGGACCTCTTCGTCCAGATCGTGCACGTCTTGCGTGATCAGATCTCGCAGCAGGCTTCGAAGGCTGCACTACAAGTCCTGATCGAGCTCTGCCCGTGGGGCAGAAACAAAATTAAAGCTGTTCAGGCTGGTGCAGTTTCGGTGTTGATCGAGCTTCTTCTGGAGAGTTCAGAGAAGAGACCTTGTGAGATGATGATGGTGGTGCTGGATCAATTATGTGGTTGCGCGGAAGGGCGGGCAGAGTTCATAAGGCACGCTGCTGGGATAGCCATTGTGTCCAAGAAGATACTTAGGGTTTCACATGTGGCAAGTGAAAGGGGGGTGAGAATTTTGTCCTCCATTTCAAGGTTTTGTGCGACTTCAAGTGTTCTTCAGGAAATGTTACAAGTAGGGGCTGTATCCAAGTTGTGTTTGCTGTTTCAGGTGGATTGTAGCATCAAGACTAAGGAGAAGACCAAGGAGATCCTTAGGTTGCATTCTAGGGTTTGGAAGAACTCCTCTTGTATTCCTCTTCATTTGCTGTCTTCTTATCCATCTTAATCTAGCGCGCGCGCGCGCGCGAGAGAGAGAGTATATTTGTGTACAAAATTGGATTAACTATAAACATGGGCATGAAAATAGTGTCCACAAAGAAATCTTCAAGTGAAGAAATATTTTTTTTCTTTTAGAATGTTTTATGTTTCGACGGGAATATATAGTATTGTACCTCTACTAGGTTGGAAAATGAGATATCTATATAAAGGGCAGCCCAGCCCTTACATGAGGATGGGCTGTGGGAATTTCTTATGGATGTAAAATTATACTTATTTTATCATGTAAAGTAACAGTAGTAGGATGCTAATTGATCATGTTGGATTGTTGGATCGTCAACTCTCTAATGTTTTGTGTTTCAAATTGAATTTCCTTTTCTCCTCAAGCTTGAATGTTGGCTCTTCTGCAATAGATAACTAACAATAAATAAGCGAAAACAAGCTAGTTAATGGAGGAAAAGAGTTTTATTGAGAGCAGAACTTGGGTTTTTTTGTCTTTTTTCTTTTGAGATCTCTCGAGTTTGGATTGTTCTTATATGAGTTGGCTTCCCAACTCTTTCAAATCTGAGCGCACAAACTCAAGTCTTTTGTTGTTTTTGTTGGCTGTGTTAAAGAATATAGCTTGCTGTAATTTGATGCAAGAAGAGGGCAGCATGATGAAGGGGACACGTTGATGCCAGATGATAGTTGTTGCAAGAACGGAGCCACACTTAGATGCCACACGATGGAAACAATATAGGAATGGAGAGGCACACAGTTTGTTTATGTGGTTCAGCAAATGCCTACTCCATGTGCTTGTGTAAATTAAGCACGTATTCAGTATAAGATTAGAGAGGAATACAAGCAGGAATTAAGCCACACTTTCTGGTGATTTTTAGGAAGGTTAATAGGCTGTTTCAATTGACAGGAACTTCTTAAAAAACTGAAAAATACAAGGTTGCTCACGATAGTTTCTTGTTGGATAAGAGTTTTTCTTCTTTCCACACCGTCTTCTCTTTTATAATGCTCCCTCTTCAACCTCTTTTCGGATGGACTCACCTCTACCACATTACTGCTCCGTGTGCTAAAGATTTATAGAGATATGAAAAATCAATCGTTTGGAACAAAGCATGACCATTGAGGCTTCCTTCACCATTTTGATCATCTCCCTCTCTCTATGCTGAAAAAAGATGCAAGATTCAACAATGAAAAAGGAGATTAAAGGGGCAGTTGCTGAGGGGTTGCCATTGAAGGAGCAAAGTTGCATATGTTGGATCTTGTAGCAATTCTGGATGTCACATCACCTGCAAAAGTTATTGAGTTCATAAGTTCAATCATATAATTAGATTGATTTTAGGGTCTTTAGGTTGGGACTATGTCATCAGTCTTCACGTTCTCAGGCTACCAACATATTCTCTTAAGAGGAATATGTAGTTTTATCAGACTGATCCAAGGCATAGAGGTGTTGTTATCATGTTTCTTGAGGATAATTGAGGCCTCCTACTTAATATGTAAGGGAATGTGAACCAAGCTTGGACCAAGTCCTATCTTCAATGAGGTGCAATCCCCAGAGAGGCCATGATACATCCCATACAACTTATTGCTCTTCATGGTCGGGCGTGTCAAAATAAGTGACAAAACTTGTCCAAATTTTATGAAAATTTCAATAGTATTTCTTGTTAAGAAGATGAACATCATATGTCAAAATCAAGTCATGAAGATAAGGGCCTTCAATACAATGTCGTTCCCAAGGAACCACTATGGCATGGAGGGTTTGGAAAGGGTAACCAGTCCAAGTGCTAAACGGAGCCTTGGTTTAAAGACAAAAATAGAAAAAGAGAGAGAGAGAAGCACAGTTGCACACAGACAAATTCCATGGCCTTTTGTCCTTTTTTTTTTTTTCTCTTCTTTATCTTCCTTTCTTCCTTTTAGGCTCCACCTGGGACATGTGTCCAAATTCGGGTGGACATCAATTAGTCTGGGTATGGGCAACTAAACCCTTGTCATTCTTGGCATGGCTTTGATTGTGGTGCACACAACTATGTGTCTTTTTTGCCAGTGTGACTGAGCTCAAGAACACGAGGAAAATTTGAACAACATATACTTAGTCATAGTTGCGGACCATGAATCGGGCAACTATCATAGTCGCACACTACCTTGGTCACTCATTTGTGCACCAGATCAAGTTCAATCGAACACTTGTCCAAGTTTAGTCATATACAAACCTTGGTCACTTAGTTGCACACTTGTCCCTAGTTCAATTGTGCACCAAGTCAGTTGTGCAGAGGTCCAAGTATGAACCTTTTATCCACAATTAACTTGGCTTGACAAGAACCCATCTAGGATGTCGAAAAGGAGTCTTGTGACCCTAATGTGAAGTGTAAAGTGCCTGTAAAGAGCCCTTGTGCCCTAGCCCTTGCCCGTGCTTGAGCCTGAGCCCATGCACGTGCATGTGTGCAAAGTGTCATGCACCTTGCTACAGTGTAGCAAGCTAAGAGAGAGAGGGCTCTCTTAAAATACAAGAGTAAGGGGAATGCTTTTAACTTATATAGTGCAAAAAGTTTTCCCAAGTTTTTAATGTGGGACTATTCCCAAAAGCAAATTATTTTGAAAACACATCATTTGAAAACATTAAAATAGAGAGCTATTAAGCTTCCATTTTCAATAGTCTTCCACTTATTTTTAAAAATTTCAAAAACAAGTATTATAGACAATAAACGAGGTTTGAGCAGCAGTGCAAGTGGATGCTCCTAGAACCAACACATTGTGTAACAAACTGTTGTCTGTCTAAGAACATAGTTGAGTATCCTGAAATCAGTATCTTTTTTGACAAACTCAGCTCATTACACACCCAGTCCTCTAGATCACAATTGACTAAGTAGTTCAAGTTTTTTGATGATATGGACCCTCAAAGGATTGAACATCTAGATGATTAAGATCCATGAGTGCTTATGTAGTTGTGTAGTGTGCATATTAAAGCTATCAATTGGGCTGGGTTGGGCCAAAGCCGGATTTGGCTAGCATGAAAAATGCTTGGGCTTGGCAAGTAAAACTTTAGGCTGGATTAGGCTTAGGCCCAACAATTAGGTCCAAAGTGATTTTTGGGTTGAATTCAGGTCCAAGCCTTTTTACGCCAAAATTGGCCTAGCCAAGCTTGAAGTTTATATCTAATAAGGAGCCTAAAGTCTGGCCTGAAACTAAGTGTGATCTTAAGAAATGAGTGAACCCAATTTTCATAATGTTAGTGACCTTAGCCCAAAGCCATCCAAAAATATATAAATCCTAAATGATTTATTTCATAAATCTAATTTTTAAAACCCATGAGCCCCAGCTCAATTTAACAATATCTCATAAATTTGATTTTTAAAACCCATGGACCCCAACTCAATCTAAAATTTTCTATTGAGTTGTTAGCTTTGGGCCAATCCTATGGGTTGGGCTCGAACAGAAGGTCTCGAGCTAAGCTCAAGCTCAAGAATTTGTCTTTGGACTGGCCTTGGCCAAGCCCAGCCCGACCACACCCCTAGTGCAGATCATTGAAGATGAGTGAGGCTCATGTAAGAAAATGGGACAAGTTTCTTGAAAACAAAATCAAGATGAATGTTCTGGACCATTCCAGTTTTAAAATTTCGGAGCTTGTTGATCAGAAGTCTAATCTTCTTGACCATTACATGGCTTTCCCTATTGGCAACACCCAAACTATGGGACGGCGGACTTGGCCAACACC